>AFRD01000067.1:0-104277 GCA_000222875.2 Periglandula ipomoeae IasaF13
CTCCAGCGTGCCTTTTCAATGGAGGGACCAGAATTTTTATTTTTCTGAGCCAATCCCGTGCTCCCATTGCTCACCACCTGCCCAAACCATTTACAGGGCCAAAACGTCCCTTTTCATGGGAATCGGCCTAAAGCTCATTGACCTTAACAGTAATTGTCGGCGTCCACGAAAGCCGCTTCGAATCCCACAAACAGCCCATCATGGCCGGTGGTCTCGTCAAGTATCGGCATCTCAGCCGTGACTCGTCTGCCAGAAAAGCGCTGCTGCGCGGCCTGGTAACCCAGCTCGTGCAGCACGAGCACATCCAAACCACACATGCGAAAGCCAAGGAGGCTCAGCGATTGGCAGAGAAGCTGATTACGCTGGCGAAGAGAAACAATGAGCCTTGCAGGAGATCAACACAGGGCATTCTCTACGTATGTTTACGATTTCAAGGCGACGAATCATTCTCTCCCGACGTTTTCTGCTTAGGATGGGAGATTTGGTCGCGTGTGGGAGGAGAACAATTGAAGCTAATCACTGCTTTTGACAGACACCACATATACTATTACCAAAACTATTCGGCGAGCTGCGATCCAGATATCTCAACCGAGAAGGCGGCTACACGCGCGTCACTCGAACAGAACCCAAGAACGAATACGATCAGGCTGAGAGCTCTATCCTAGAATTTGTCGATGGCCCCAAGGATTCACGATTTATGATGACAGCGAAGACTCTCGCGAGAGATCGTCTGCTGGGACGGGATCCCACGCCGCTGACATTGCAAAATGCGAAGAAGGTGACGCAGTTCAGAGGTCAGAAGGACCTGGACGATATGGTGGAGAGATTCGTGGCGCTGCAGACGGAGGACTCATCACTGGCAGCAGAAGAGCACAGTTCGGAAGCGGCTAAGATGGCGGATCACGAGAGCATCAAGGCGAAGGAGCTCATCGGCGATGCGTTGCCAGAGGCTGGGATGAGAGGTGAAGAGGAGGTAAAGAGGTAGGCTGCCGAGGAGGATAAGAAATAGGATAAGGCTTAGAGTAGGCGAGATGACTTCTCTGCCGTGTACAAGACTTGTGCACATTGTACTTTTATATCAATATTACGACATCGACCCATAACACCAAGATTTTGCTACCACATTTCTACGACGTAGCATCAAACGGACGTCCAATGACATGAAGATAGAATATGTGACAATGTATCCAAGAACCCCACCCAATGCTACATAATTTCTATATCTGCAACTACAAAAAGTCAAACGTGTCACCACGCTCCTGAATCATCTTGCCTACCCTCTTTGACCCAACAATCCTCTCCAGCTTCATCATATCATACTTGGAGAACATGACTCGAACAGTTCCCTGGCCTGGCTCAATCTTGAGGTCCTGCTCGCTCTTTCCCAAGAATCCACCGGCAATCTCTCGATAGAAGATATGATTGTCCGGTAATCCGTAAAAGATGACGCGCTGCACGCCACGGAACTGGTATCGTCGGAAGTGATGCGCCCGCTCCGTATATAAGAGCACTCGGTGACGACCCGAGAGGAAATGAGAGCGAGCACGTGAAGCATCCGGTACGTCAGTGTACTCCGAGACAGCACCGAAGGTCACATTGCTCATGGTGGCCGAATTAGCAAAGTAGTTGCGGACACGGACAAAGTCCAGGTACGAAGGAATGAAGAGCAGCGTGCCTTGTGCGTCCTTGGCCCTCTTGACGAGCGTGGGCACGATCGCCGAAACGAAGTACTCGAATCGTGCGTCAGGGTCCTTCTCCACCGACGAGGATTGGAAGCGGGAAAACGTCTGTTTGGCCTTGATGCCCAGTTGCTGAATCACGCCTTGGTACTCGGGTTGCAGACGAATCTTGCCCGCCCAGTTGTGGCAATATGATCGTTGCAGCTCTGCCAGCTCAGGGGTATTAAACGCAGACAAGACGATAGTTTGTCTAAAGAACTTGGCCCGGTCTTCCAGATACCATGTACGAAGACGACTGAAGTCACAACCGTGAGCATCCTTGGGCTGCTGGTTGAGATGCTCAAATATGTACTCGACATGCTCCCAATTCTGCATCAGCAATGCATCGGCCTGGTCAACAACGACCATTTCGATAGAACTCAAAAAGTCAAAGTCGGGCTTCTTCTTCTCTTCCTCGGACCCAATGGCCATGCGCAGACCTAGAGGACTAGCAAAGAGGATGTCCGAGTTGTAAAATTGTGAAAAGTACTTGATGGTCTTGCGAGTGAACTTGACGCCGATACGGAACATGTCGTCGGCGTTGCCCTCGAAAAGATCCTTGAAATCCTCCGGTCGATCTTCACTAAAGTTGTTCTCCTTTTCGATGTACGACTCATCGAACCTTTTGCGGTTTTCCTGCTGGTCGGGATCGCATAAGTCCCGGATGGTGTTGACCAATTTGGCGCAGGAATTCCTCGTTGGAACAAGAAATAGAACTTTAGGTCGGGTGAAACCTTGGTCTCGCAGTTCTAGTTCCGTGTCTTCCCCGTCTTTCACCAACTTGTAGTTGTTCTTGATCACACGGTCTCGCGTTCTGAGAAGATTTATTAGTGAATTGTTTGTTGTGTTGGAAGCTCCATCACTTACTTGAAGACATGGTTGAGGGCGTGCAGGCAAACTGCTTGTCTTAATTTGCCTGCGTTTCTCACCGTCCTGTCGCAGTGGAAGATATCCTTGTACCCGAAGAGCAGTGGAAGAATGGCCCTCTCGGTAACATCCAGCTTGCTCATCTTCTTAGTAGCCATCTCCTGCAATTTTTGTTTCAATTTCAATTCCTCAAGTCCGCACGGCTGCGGCAACTGTGGTTTACCGCCATCGCTGCTCCCAGAATCAACGGTCATTATTGTTGCCCGTAATGAGTCGACCAGTGCTCGGCTCGTTGCCCACTTTTCATCGTTGATGGCCTTGACAGCTTTCCCAATCTGCAAGTCGTCTGGATATGCAAAGTGTACATCGAATGGATCAGAAGAGTCCTCGTCTTCAGAGTCGGGTTCGTCTTCCTGTTGGTCATCATCCGGATCAGCATCTTCTGCCTCGTCGGCCTCGTCGATATCTTCTCGTTCCTCCTCAGCAGCATCATCCATTTTGTCGTCTGGTGAGTCAGCCGCGGGTTGTTCTGAAGTTGAATCATGATCCAGCTTTCTCCGCTTAGCTTTATGGGCACTGGACTCGTTGAAACTCTGTAACAAGGTCATGTATGGGCGAGCAGTTGGCTTTTCTTCTTCGTCTTCAGATGCGCTGCCATCAATGTCCTCATCTTGCTCATCGTGAGACTCATCCTCAGACTCATCCTCAGAATCTCTAGTTCGAGTTAGCCGCAAATCCCAGAGTGAATTAAAAGCTTTCGTAGACGGTAAAAAATCAAGTGAGACTCACTCATCCTTATCAGCTAGACGATCACCATCAAATCTCCGCGTTGGTCCCCATCGACTCGAGCCTCCTCGGCCTCGTCCTCTACCTCCTCTGCCACCACGACCCCTGCTTCCCCGGCCACGAAAATTGCCTCCTCGTCCACGAGGTCCCATTTCAAAGATAGACAAGCTCAGATGCAATCAATCACCTGCCACGGCCGGGCTATGGACATACAGAAAATAGTGTAGTGAGAAACAAAATGCTGTACTCCCACACACTGATCGCACTTTCACCAAGCAGGACCCGCTAAAAAAGTTGAAACTTCCATCCGCAGCCTTGCATCTGCCCACCCCTAAACGACAGCCTTGCCCAGCCACAAGGATGGTGGGGTTGCCATGCCGTCTCAGCCACAGCTCTCCTCTTATCGTGGCTTATCAAAGCGCACAACCCCAGCTGGAGCCCCGTTAAACCGGTGTCAAATCGAAAAATCAGCGAAATAGGCGGGCATCGCGAACCACCACCAAAAAAAAAGGTGTAAAAGAGCGCCCGCCCCGAAACCCCTCCCCTTCTCCATCTCGCCCCCTCTGCCAGCCGCCGATTCATCCTCGACCGAAACGCCCCTACTTCACTTCGATCGAACACCGTGAAATTTGCCCAGCATGGCTGCCGCCGCTATGGAGCGCTTCATACACCTCGCGCGTCCTTTGACGCACTCAAATGCTGGCCTTCAGTCGAGCATTGCCCCGCTTACCGTCAACATCCAGCCTCAGGTACGATACGTCCATGCCCTCAGCCCGACCTTTTTGCGAATTCGAACCATCATCGATACATGCATTCGCTTTCGGCTTGTCATGGTGGAAATCTGCTGTGGAAGAGACAAGCTACTGTGACCATGGTGCACGAATGACCCCGCTAACTGGTAACCTCTCAAAAAGGCCGTCTTCTCGATCCTCGACCACGCCGTCCGAAGAGACACCCGTGAAAACGCCCAATCCACCCGCGTCATCGGCGCCCTCGTCGGCACCCGCTCTGAAGATGGCACCGAGGTCGAAGTGCGTTCATGCTTCGCCATCCCCCACACTGAAGAGGAGGACCAAGTCGAGGTCGACGTCGAATACCAGAAGAACATGCTGGCCCTGACCCTCAAGGCCTCTCCCCGCGAGGTCCTCCTCGGCTGGTACACCACGTCTCCCGAGCTCAACAGCTTCAGCGCCTTGATCCAGAACTTCTTCGCCAGCGCGGAGACGGGAACCGCCCCTCATCCTGCCGTCCACATGACCATATCCACGGAACCAGGCGAGGACATCCAGACTCGATGCTACATCAGCGCCCCCGTGGCCGTCAACGCCGAGCGTGCCGCCGAGAGCTGCCTGTTCATCCAGGTCCCCCACAAGATCCTGTACGGTGACGCCGACCGAAGCGCCCTGGACGCCATCGCCAGCGCACAGAACAACGAGAACCGAACCGCCCCCCTGGTCTCCGACATTGAGAACCTTGGCCGATCAATCGAGCAGACCCTCAGCCTGCTGGACCGCGTCAGCGAATGGATCAACGGCGTCCTGGACGAAGAGGAGGAACCCAATACCGCCCTGGGTCAGTACCTCATGAGCGCGCTCTCCCTGACCCCCAAGGTCGACGCCTCCCAGATCGAACACGACTTCAACAACCACATCCAGGACGTCCTCATGGTCAGCTACCTGGCCAACACGATCCGCACGCAGATCGACCTCTCCCAGCGCCTGGCGGTCGCCAACCTAACCAGCACCGACAAGGACGGCGAGGGCAAGGGTGACGGAGACAAGAACCAGCGCGGCAACAAGCGCGGCGGTCGAGGCGGTGCCCGCAGCGGTGGCCAGCAGCGAGAGCCCAGGGAACCAAGGGAGCCACGAGAACCCCGAGAGCCCGCCGAGTAAAAAATTGACCGCTACAAAATAACAATCTTCAAAAAACCAATGAAAAGACTACAAATACCGGAAGAGAACATAATTTCCTGTAATGAGTTATGATTTGTTTTTCTTCTACCCAAGATGCCCCCTATCAACGGCACCATCTTTAAGAAACCAACAAAAGAAACTCAAAATAGCTACTTCACGCTATAATATGGCGTGAAAGAAAGGAATGACATGAGGGAGAGGGCACCAATGGATATGTTTGTGAAGCAGGAGGATCAAAAAAACACCTTTTTTGGACCTGGGAGCTCCGTGTTCTGTAACACATCATCATGGCGTTAGGTTAGTCGAATACATTCGACACCCTGATTTAGATTATCGATCAAAGCAATGTGCACGCAAAACTATTACAAAAATAAAATGGGATTTCTCAAAACGATTAAGACGCATCATTGTACAATATCTGATTGACAGTGATTTATTGTAGAAGTGAATCAAAACCGGCTATCAATGGTATGCTCTCCCATCTAGTGACAATGCGTTTACCCTATGAGAGGAAGGAACAGATAATAAAAGACACGTGGAAGGGAATTGTATTTCTTTTTTCTTTCATCCTGTTCCACCGGAGAACGCCAATTTAGGTAGATAAAATAATCAATGTGTCCTGAGAAAAAAAGTAACCTGTCATGACAAACAACCCTGCTTCATTTGCCTGCCTTCCCACCTTTTGACGCCTTATTTTGCTGGACTGACTACCCTTGAATACCGTACCGATGCACCCTATATTCCCGTCGCTGGCTTCTGTGGTAGAGTGGCCGGGTTGCCATAAGTGGGTAGATGAGTGTAGATTGGGTTTGATCCCTGCGAGGTCGGGGCTGGAGGCCTTCCGGGGATATGACCTGGTGGGATCTGAGGCAAGTGTTGCTGCGGAGGCGGAGGTCCATGAGCCATGGCGGGCAGCTGGGGCTGTTGCATGTGTGGCGAGGGAACATGCGGGATCGAGTGATACCCTGGCATAGAACTGCTTGAGCCTTGCCGGGCCATCACGTATCCTCCCCCATAGGGTTGGGACTGCGGATAAGCACCATATGCCAAGTGTGGTGGTGTGCCGATTTGTGGACTGCCATGGTGAGATTCAGGAGCCGTGAAGGGAGGCTGGGGTGGTGGCACGGCGGGCATGCCATTCCCTCCAGGCACAAATGACTGTGTCTTGGGGTTAAAGGCATGGTTTCGGTTGTAGCTTCCAGGAATAGGATGCTGGCTTTTGGGGTCATGCGGATTGATATTGACCGGCAACTGGCCATAAGCATACGGAATGCCAACTTGAGCGGGACCTGACGCCTGCGCAGGCGCTCGAGGTGGATATGATGGCTGGCTATACCCTGGCTGTGCCCAACCTTGCGGTGCCGCGGGGGCGTTGACGGGAGTGCCATACGTTGTCATCGGGCTGCCGTTTGATGGATAACGCTGTTGTGGAGGCTGTGGAGGATACTGCTGCGTGAACGTTTAGCACTATGTTTGGGCTGGAAGGCGGAAAGGAGTGGAATGTTGCAAACTTACTTGAGGTATCCCATACGCTGGGTAGCTTGAAATAGGAGCCATGACGGGCACATTTGCGTAAGTAGGTGCTTGTTGTGTGTGCCCAGAGGCAACTTGGGCAGGATATGGCCCCTGGGGCTGAGCTGCAAATTGGCCAGCTGCTGCAGGAGCATACTGCCCCTGGGGTTGAGAGACCCAAGTCTGTTGCTGAGGACCCCAGTACGCGGTGTACTGATTCCTGGAATCAAAGCTATCGGAGTCATCACGGCGCTGCTTGCCAGTCTTGCCGCGCTTCGTAGTGTTGGCCCTGTTGCTGGCGGAGACTGAGCTGGTCCGAGACATGCCAGTTTCGCCTTCGTTCTCTGGAAAGTGTTGTTAGATGAGTTTGAGCTGCGAAGAGAAGGAGTCATACCAGGGATACTATCTTCAGAACTTCCAAATATGCGTTCGCGGGCCAATTTGTACATTTCTTCTCGCTCTTCTCGTGATAATCTGGCGAACACGTCAGTTTTGGGTTCTGGAATCAACTTGTCTTGCGGCGGAAAGAAATCTCACTTTTGGCTGGCGGCGAGCTTATCCTTTGCTTCACTGCCGGATTCAGATGCCGGCTTCGAGGCATTGGCGCTAATCAAGCCCTCTCCATCTTGACCACGACGCATGATCTTCCTGGGCAAGACAGCAGGCGGCGGTGTGCTGCTTGCTGAAGCACTAGGTTGTGGCGCCATGTTGGCGAGTGAAGGAGGGACTCGGCAGAATGGAGTTCTGAAGATTCGTACTGAACCTATATGAGGTTCATATGAGTGCGTCATGTGGTAGTAGTCGGCCAACTTGTGTGTCAGCATACGACAAAAGGAATTGGACGGGGGCAGGTCCATATATGGTTCCCTGTGACATTGGTTAGCATGGGATGGATCGACAAGTGTCGGCGAACTCGAGTACATACTTTGAGTCTTGGACGAAGTCAATCACGTCCTTTTCCAGTCTCAGTAAGAAATACCGGTCCCGAGGGCTTGCCAATGCGTCAAGAAGCTTCTCGTCAGGAGCCTGGCGGTAGATCACATTCAGGGCATCGGAAGATCCATCTGCACTCAGTGGCGTAGCAGCATTGAGGGCCGGGACGCGATCTGATGAGGCACTAGGAGGGGTGAGAATACCATGTGGCGACGCAGCCATGGCGATCTGAGCCGCTCTACACTCAGCTAAGTCTCCTGGGAGCGCGCTCCTCGTCCTCAGAGCTACATCGGAGCTCATGCGAGATCCAGCCACAAGTGAACCACGAATCGAAAAGGTATCGTCATCTTCTGCTGCAGCTTTCACGCTAGCGCTATCATCTGGACGAAGCGATTCCTTTTCGTCCAACGCAAACGTTGTTCCAGATGTGATGCTCTTTCCATCGAGACTCGGGGGTTTGGTGCCCAATTCAGAGCTCGAGTCGCACTTCTGGGACTCGTCCGATCCGTTCTCCTTGCTCAAGTTGGATTTTTGGCGCTCAGGCATCGAGCCACGGCCATCCACTACCAAGCTAGGGACTGATGAGGCAAGACTGAGGTCATTGAAGGATGAAGCTATGGCAGCAACGCCATTCGACTTGGCCGTTGCTGCATGTCGTTTACTATCGAAATTGGAAGAGCCGTCGGCTATGACGGCGGATGTAGAAGTCAGGCCGCCGGATTTTGTACCAGACGATGCGGAAGAAGATTCTTTCTTAACAGACGCCGCAACCTAAGTCTATGGTCAGTAAACCAGCGGGCAATAAGGATGGGTACACGGCGTAGAGCTCAATCATACCTTTGCAAAAGACGGCTTGGGTATATCGGGGGACACCTGCGCGGTGGCCATGATTGAAATGAAGAAAGGACGAAAAAATATAAACAAGCTGGAATATCCAACTCGAAGGCAACGCTGATAATGGTTATGACGATGACGATGATGGTTTGACTAAATCGCACAAGAAAATGAATCCGGACAGCGGTCGCGAAAGGGTCTACCGGACCAAGAGGTCGCAGTCTGGTCGGGCGATCGAATCGACGGACAGGAAGTGACAGTAGTGTACGGAAATCCGAGAATCAAAAATCAAAAAGCAGAATCGATCGACACGAGAGAACAGAAAACAATCAGAGTGTTGGTGATCATCGTCGTGTCGAGTTACAAGCTGGCATCGAGCATCGAGTTCGAGATTGAATTCAGTCGGGTATCAGCAGGTGCGCGACGAAGGGCGGACGGTCGCAGCACGGCGGATGGCTCTCCCTATCACCCTCTCTAGGTGGTAATCGGGACAGGCCGGCAGAATTGTATGCCAGCAGAGGGGATTCCTGAAAGAAAAGTGGTGAGCGGCGGGCGCAATGGCAGACAGGTAGAGGATGCAACTTTTTGTTGGAGGGGAGGTTTAATGGACGGTGGGGGCAGAACTTGGGACTTGGGGACTTTGGACTTGGGGCCAAGGACAAGGCTCAAGGCCCAGTCCCAGTCTCCGTCTGCCAAAATGTCGGGTATGCACGACAGACAAGAGAACAGGAACCTACAGCCCAGCGCTGCAAGCACACGGGTGGAGCTCCCGGGAAGCAGGGCGCAATATGCTGAGGTCAGAATGGCGGTTCGTGTCGATGGCAAGAGTCGTGCCAACGCGGCGAGTCCGTGAAGCATAAGGAAAAAGAAAAAAAGAAAAGAGGCTGTTGGCGACTGTTGAGGTTGAGGCGCAACAAGAATGTGAGGCGGACAGCTCTCGTCACCTGTGTACCAACCTAGGTACCTACCTACCTTAGGTAGGTAGTCGCTGAAGTGATTTAGCGCCGGCAGATTCCAGCCTCCAGCGCTCGACCAGCACTGTCGGTGCCAACTAGTAGCGGCTGGGCTGCTCCGTCTTTAGTGCTCCCGCCACTGTAGTACAGCGTTCATTCCCGCGTCGCTGGGCTGAGCGAGCCTGGCGTCTGGCTCTGTCTGTGCTTAGGTAAGACCAGACTTCAATCGATTTGGCGCATGTCGTGTGAAACTGCTCATCTCAAGGCAATACAGATCGTCAGTCAATGCACGAGTGGCCAGGAGTCTCCAACGCAGTTTCCATGTGCCACAAAGAAGTATCAACAACTTTTCTCTATTAGACAGGGATCACCTAGTCCCCAAAAGGCATTATAAATTGTCGCATGAACCAGTTCGCCCTTGCGATACCCTGGCCAAGTTGTGTCTCTTCTGAACACACACGTTGGAGATCACGTGAGACATTGATTGGTCGAGCTTGATGACAATTGCTGTGAGACGATCCACCACAATCATACAATGAGTCTGAAGTCTGCATGCATAAACTTTGATGCCCGGCAGGGAAGGTGAACTGAACGCATTTAATGTCAATTTCCCACGCTCAAAGCAACCAGTTATAAGGCATTACCCAGCTATAAGCTACCATGTACGCCTACAGAGGCCGAGGCGGTCCTTCTCGGTCTACGCCAGCTAATGTGCAGTGCCAGAAGTGCTTGAAGAGAGATAAGTCAAATCGCTCGTAATATTTTTATTCTTACAAACAGCTAACTTTTGCTTTACGTCACTACTCGTACGAGTGCAAAGCATCCTCGCAAGAACGACCATACGTGTCTCGCCCTTCAAGATCACAGCAGCTGCGCAACCCGAAGCTTGTACCCAAACTCACAAGTGACACTCTCAATCCCCTTGAGAAGAAGTAGGTTTTTTATTATTTCATCATCGCTGCCTCTTGTTGCTAATGATGATTCTAGAGAGGGAATAGCTGATGGGATTCTCGCAAAACAAGAGGCTGAGCGCACGAGACAGCGTGAGCTAGAGGAACGTGATGAACACAGCCTGAGTCCCTCTCCCAAGCGCCGGCATTCCGTTTCATCTGAATCTGTATCCACCATATCAACCGCAGCTTCAAGGCGATCGCGGTCACCAAGGCGCTCAATATCGCCGCCACCGCAGACCCGTGGGCGCAGTCCTTCTTACGACGATGCCCGACGGACAGCCTCACCAGGGCGAAGCCCAAGCCGCAGCCTGAGTCGCAGCCCACCACCTATGAGGCACAGTCGTCGCTCAACGTCAAGAGACAGCTTATCGCCACGAAGAGACTCAAGGGAACGCCGTTACAGAGACCGTGATCACCCAGATGACAGCAGACCACGGAGATCACGGCGGGACAGCTTCTCGCGTCAGGATGAGACTGATACCAGACGGCGCGTCTCATACGGCTCACAATCTCTAGAGCCAAGGAATCGGGGATCTAACCGCGGTGGTAGAGGAGGCAGATCGCGAGATCACTTCGGCAACAGGGGAAACAGAGGGGATAGAGACTCCAGGGCTCCACGACAGCGCAGTCTCAGTCCCTTCAGTCGCAGGTTGACCATGACACAATCGATGAATAGAGGAGGCAGATGATGGGTATCAAATATTTGTATTCTTCCCATGAAGCATTGTATAAAACACCTAGGCCACGCATGGCCAATGCAAACTCCAAATATAAGTCGTGAGCAAATGGAAAACGTAAATCAAATGGCCTACGCCAACATAGCCTCTTCCTCTTGTCTTTCTCTCTTCTCATCCTCTTCCTCTTCTTGTTCGCGCACCCGTAGCCCCTCGACCAGAGCTACACCGTCCATTCCAACGCCATCTCCGTCTACCTTGGCGCTGTCAACTGATGATGAGTTGGCAGCTGTCTTCTGTGCACCGCTAATCCTCTCTCGAGCCAAGCGAGCTATCGCATTATCCGTCCGAACATTCAAAATATCCATCTTCGACTCCAAATTTCGTTTCAGATCCCAATTGGGTTTCTTGGGTTGTAGTTTGAATAGATCCAGGCCTTTATCGTCCAGGGCTTCCTCGGCAGCTTGTTGTTTTACTTTTGATTCCACCTCGGCAGCTTGCTCCTCCAACGTCGGTTTTTCTAGGTATTCGTTTGGCGCATTGTCAAAACCCAGCTTCGGTCCCTTTGTTTCTGGTTCATAATTGCGACCTGACAGATGGATCTTTGTGACGTCGGTCTCTGACGGCTCTGAGGGGGGTTGTTCTGTCGTGTCTGGGGTTGAGACTTCGTCGTCGGGCTGCTTGCGCTTGAGGTTTCGGAGAGCAGCGAGACGCGATTTGCGGTCCTCGGAGGCTGCGCTGAGAGTGTTGAAGGATGACATGGCGAGCGAAGGGTATGGATCGCGGATGAGACGTAGGAAATGCGCCCAGGCTATGCGATCACAGCATGGAGGCCAATGTTGGCGAAGATTTAAATTGGAGGGGCAGCAAAACGTGGAAAAGTCAAGGTCGAGTTCGAGGCCAAATGGAGAAACCAGCGGTTCGTTTTGGCGCGATGGCGGCTAATGCGGCGCTAGCGTCCGCGTCAAGGTGCTAAACCGTCAATTTCTTATGGGGACCCTGGCCCGTCTTTTGAGATTCTCACTTCCACCCTCTTCAACTTCGATGACCTGCCCTTGCACCGAGCACGTTCCGACCAAGACGTGATCGAGTCGTACTGCAACATGTGCGCATCATGATAACAAGATCGTCGTAGCCACCGAATTTGTCGCCATGCGTGCTATTTGCCTTGGCCGAGCGAGCTGCGCGCGGTTGACGCTTGCGCATCGAACTCCAACATGTCTCCGATCGGTCACGACGAGTCCGGCCCAGAGACTTCTTTCAACATGTCCCCTCAGACTGTCGCCGGATGTCTATTCAAACTCGAGAGCAACTTCTTCGCAGGATGGCTTTAGCGAAGAGGCCGACTTCATTTCCAATTTTGCAAAGAGACGAGGGCTACCAGATCAGTCATCAAGGCGAGATTCGCGGCAAGACAAAATACTTTGGTCGCAGCCTACGGTTGCGAAACGAACTCCTCGCAACAAAAAGCGCAATTTTAATAACCATGGGTCTCGCTTCAGTGCAAAGCCAGCGAGTCCTGGGAAAGCAAGACGCCAGCGTCGTCCGAAATCCAAGTACTCCCGAGAGTACACTCGCAAGCGATCCAAGACTGAACAAGACACATGGATGCAATGGGGCTATCTTCGTCATCAATCCTCCGGAGAAGACCTGTTCGCCGTTCGGAAAGCGTTCAACGTATGGAAGAAGCGATATTCCACAATCCTGAGCCACCCTCACGAAGCTAGGCCATGGAAGAAAGACGCCGAGTGGTTGTTGGAATACGAGACCGTACCAGCCATGCGTTCGGCTTGGCGCGAATTAGATGTTGCGGCTCGCGAAGACAAGTGGCCATTGCTCATGCTATCCGCCATGTGCATAAGCCCACAGAGGATGAGTGCCGTTCTCGAGGCGACTATGCACCCACTGCCGCCGGGCTACGCCATCAACGATGTTCTATTATTCATTGCTCGCACCTTGCGCATCGAGCAAACAAGCAACGCGCGTGGACAAACTCTCGAAGCAGAAGAAATCATGGACTTTTTGAGTAGAATCATCACCGAAACCCCCAAGGACCACATCCCATTCACCCAGAGGGTATTTGGCCTGTTTGCCAAGGCTTTGCCCAGTGAACAAGCACACGAGTTCTACACTCTGCTTCGAAAGACTGGGTTTAACCTACATGCCAACACCATGATCCAGTTTGCCAGCAAATTGGCCAGCGATGCGGCGCACAAAGAAAGCGCTTTCGAGATCCTACGGGAGCTGTCAGATGCCGGCGCGGACCTCAACGAAGCTCGACCCTCGAGCGTGATTACTTCGCTGCTTCATTGTAAAGCGCCGGAAGAACGCGGTACGGAGCAAAAGCCACCCTTCAACGCCAAAGACGCATTGCAATTCTTCATAGAGCGCGGTTTTACGCTCAACGTAGTCGCATCAACCGCATTTCTTGATACTCTCTGCCAGTCTGGTGAGGTTGAAGAAGCCATCCGGCTTGTTTCACTATTCTCCGAGTCCGGCATCCAACTGGATACCAAAGCGTGGACAACAATCTTCAGGGGAGCAAAGGGCACACTGCAAGTTGAAAACGTCGTCAAAGCCCTTGAACTCGCCAAGATTGCGAACGTTCCCATTGTAGATGTTCTCAATAATGCGCTTCACAGCGTGTTTCTATTCTCCGAAATGGAATGGCGTGAGAAAAAGCGCCGCGTGCCTTCGGGGCCTGCAGTCTTTGCCATGTTACTGCGAATTTATGCCAAGAAGTTCGATCTTGAGCCTCTGCAGTGGTGGCTGCCCGACTCATTGCCCCTCTTGCTAGCCCAGGGCACAAATACAGGAGAACACGGCCTCATTCGGGAAGGTGATAGGGAAAGGCACTGGGAGTTTGAATCGACAATCATCCCATTCGCCGATCAACTCTTCTCTGCAGGCGATGAAGCCAAGTTACGCCCCTCTCTAACCACCATTGCAATCATGCTGAGGGCATATATCAGAAGCCTGCAGCAGCCATACGATCTCATGACATACTATGGGTTCTTCAAGTCGAGGCTCGAAGAGCAGAGTAAGGATCCCTCCATCGCATCAGCCTCTCGCCTTGTCAAGAACCAAGGGAGTCTGATACACGACACCTTAATTCTCGCCATGACTGAGCACCGAGGCTTGTCACGACCTGCCCTCGAGATCTTTGGGGATATGCTAAAGGACCAGCTGCGCACACCGAGCACTTCAAGTAGCAGGTCATTACACGTCGAGAACGACGGCCTCGTGGCAACAGCGCAGATTCATCCCGCGCCAACACTGTTGACCTTCTCCATCCTCCTGCGCGGTCTGATGAACGGCCGCGATCGCTTGCTGGCTGAGCAGATTCTTCAGGTCATGCAGGAACACGGGATTGGTCATAATCTCGTTACGTGGAACACGTTGATCAGCGGATATGCGTCCATGCAGGACATTGCCAAGACGGTGGACACGCTTCAAGACATGGAAGCGGCTGGCTTCAAACCGAACGTGTACACTTTCAAGGCGTTTGGGAGGCTGAAAGACCAGGCCAAGGCGCTGAAGATTATGGATGGGGTGATAGATGTGAATAGACGGAAGATGGCGGAGGAGGTGTATGAGTAGGTGCGCTGACGATATGATACCATGTAATAGACCTGTACATTAGATGAAACACATATTCTAGATGAAGCCAATTCTCTGCACATGAAGAAACTGCGTTGTTAGCAGATGTCATTGATGGCGGTGGTGTGCACCGGAAGCCCAACACATGTCAACTAGGGATGCTTATAAGACCCATCCGCCGCCTCACAACACCACATGCCTCATCAACGACATCAAACACGGAAATGCTTACTCAGTGCGATTTCACCACCCATGAATTAGCGCGGCATCCTACTACATGAGACACATGCTCGATCACCGGAACTTACATTGTCAAACACAACAACGACCTCATTAAAGCCTATGCCGTCGGTCCGTCGTTCATCGCTCACCCCGCCATACTCACAAACAGACTTCCCTCAAATATCTGCTTCACGTAAACCACACCCACGCCGCCAATGCCGGGCCCCAACATATCGCAGTTCACAAGAGTCTTCAAAGCCGATGAATCCCGTCGAACGCGGCGCAACCGCTCCGCCCTCTCTTGCACCGCATGCCAGCGGTGCAAGGCACGCTGTGATCGTCAACAGCCATGCGGCACATGCATCAAGCACAACGACGTCGCCTCATGCCGCTTCGACAAGTCGTCATCCAGCGCAAGCACCCAAAAGAAGGAACTTCAGGAGCGACTCTCCAAGCTTGAAGCGCTGGTGAAGGGGTTCGCGGACGGCACGACGCCCGAGTCTATCAGTTCGTCTTCCACGAAGGGCATCAGCCATGAATCCGGAGGGAACCATGGCGATCAACGTCCAGCGGACCATGTGGTTATGCAAAGCCACAACTCCAAGGATGGAACAGAGTCAAGTTATCACGGCGCAACTTCGTGGGCAGCCCTCATGAACGGCATCCGGGATATCCAGAGTCTGCTGGGCACAGATGAGTCAGATGGAGACGACCTCGATGCCGCAACCTCAGACGACGCCAATCTCTTACTAGGCGGCGCATCCCCTATCACCATAGACGAAGTCCTCGAGGCTCTCCCTCTCCGTCACGAAGCAGATAGACTCGTAACAGCGTACTTCAACTCACGCTTGGTGGCCCTCCCCTACCTCCACGTGCCCCAGTTCCAACGTCAATACAGCATCTTCTGGCAGTCCCCCCAAACAACAGATTTCCTCTGGATAAGCATCCTCTTCTCCGTCCTCGCCTTCGGCTCCAACATCACCAAGCCACAAGGTACATCCACCATCGCCACGCCCCAGTTCTACCTCTCCAAATCCGCCCAATGCCTCCTCGCAGGCTCATATTTCCGCGCAAGACCCTACTCCGTCGAAGCCGTCATCATCCACGCCCACTGCCGCAACACCCACAAGGTCAACTCGGACGCAGCCCTCTGGTCTCTCTACGGCACGGCCGTCCGCCTCGCCCAGAAGAAAGGGTACCATCGCGATCCGGCCCGTCTACCGCTGGAACTAACTCCGTTCGAGGCCGAAATGCGCAGAAGAGTATGGTTCGTGATTCAATCTTCCGATCTGCTCTTTTCATTTCAGCACGGCATGCCGCCCATCATCGACGACGCAATGTGCGATGTTCTCCCGCCGTCGAACCTGTTGGACGAGGACTTTGACGAACACACCCCCTTGCCGCCTCCACGACCACAATCTGATCCCCTGCCCATACTGGCATATTCGTACAAAGCGACCCTCGCGCAACTCATGCGTCGTGTCGTCCGTAACGCATTGTGCGTAGAACCTAGTCCGTACTCGCATGTACAAGTTCTACAAGGAGAGCATGAGAAATGGTACGCCGCGTTGCCGCCGTGTCTACGCATACGAACAATTGCGGAAACAGCCTTCACTGATCAGAATTACACAATCATGCACCGCCTCATGCTGGAAATGATGTACCGCAAGAGTTTGTGCATCTTGCACAGACCATACCTTAGTATCTACAAGGATGATCCAAGCTACGATTCATCGAGACGAATATGTCGTGATAGCGCAGTCAGGATTCTGCGTCAGCATGTTGAGTTCGACGCTGCGACGCAAGAGGGCGGTCGGCTATGGGAGCAGAAGCATTTAATTGCGAGTTTGACGTATCATCATTTTTTGATGGCGGCCATGGTGCTGTGCATTGATTTGAGCGAGGCACCTGGGAAGTAAGTCTCCTTTGATACATCCAACTCGTCCTTTCATAAAAGGGACTCAGTTATGGTGGATTTTTTTCCCCTTTCCCTCTGAAAACGGATACTGACCATATAGTGACCCCGACACGGCCTCCCTCACACAACTTCTTCACTCCATCCATGCAATATGGGCTTCCAGGGCAACAGAATCCAAAGAGGCGCGCCACGCGGCAGCCGTTCTGCGCGCCGTTCTCCGGAAATTAAACCCCCCGACTATATCTGATGCTAGGTATACCTGGGACGCAGCCAATTCATTTCCTTCACCAGACGGTGGCCAGCCCTTACAGGGGCTCTTTGATTCTCAGACCGTCGACTGGGTATGTTGTTTGTCACTTCTTTCGTGTTTGGATCAGCTTCTAATATGGATAGCCTTCTCTCGATCAATATCTCCAGTTCAATCCCCTATTTGGTGAGGATGATGCTATAGCCCAATGGACTCCAGAGCGGCTTGTGCTGTAGCACTAAACTTAGTTGGATTTGGGGTGCTTTGTATCCCATTGTATCGTTTACTCGAAATCATTCTTCTAATAAACATCAGATTTCGCCTTCTTGTCTCATTGCAACGTGTACGCTTTGTATCTAGACGTCTGCATGTTCCAACTTGACAATGACCGAACTGAGCTCATTTCTGTCACTCACTATCGATTTACCGTGAAGCTAATCGACGACAAGGCTTCTAGTTAAAATCGTCTTCAAGCGAATGTAAGCCATAGTATATTGCTAGGAAAATGGTTACTTCGGGATTTCTGCAGGATGTGTCTACAAGAATAACGTACCGATACCCAGAAAGTTGAACTACCGTTATAGGGTATTCATCCGTAGACACGACGCAATTACAAGACATGAAAAGGCGAATGTTCCTAGGTTCTCATCGGCGCCATACCGGACCAGATAGCCTCATCGTAGCATACGCGTGGTCGACTTACTGGCCTCATACGGCCGCAGTTGGGCCAGGTCGTCTTCATGTAGCCATGGATTATTTGTTTATTTTGAGCAGGGGTCTAAAGGCTTCCTCTGCCGAGAAAAACACAATATCTCAAACACTGGCCACGGATACGTGACTTGTTTTCATCGATCTTCGTATTTCTGTACCCAACTCTAACTTGTACCATATTACGAGCACTACCTGCAGAAATTTCCATCAATCGAACCACCTAATATAACATAACCCAATCATGTCCATACTGTCCATGGCTGGAGTTTCTCAAAAACTCTTCATTGTCCTCCCAAACCACACTGCATCTCAGACAAACGTGAAAAGTTCAAACATTGTAGCAACAACTTTTACTCTCTCACAAATATACGTCATGTCAATGAAGAGAAGCCTCCATGACAGACAGACGCGGTCAAACAGAAATAGATCAGAACAGCTAGCATTATTATACAGGCAAGTGACATGTCGGTCGTACACATGGGTATCATGACACGGAAATAAATAAGAAAAATGGCTCCATAAAATTCGCGAGCAAACAAAATCGACAAATCACGGCGCCATGCCGCCAATGCCTCGCAGCACGCGTGCCGGATTGCCAGCCACGACAGTGAATGGGGGAACATCCTATGACGCCTGTTAGTGTCCAGAATCATACTCAACCTTAAGAGAAGGCTGCGATCACACACCTTGGTAACAATAGATCCAGCGCCCACTGTACTTCCTTTGCCAATCGTACGGCCGGGGAGAATGATCACACCGCCACCGACCCAACAGTCCTGCTCAATGGTGATTCCGCGGCCAAATTGCGGTCCTTGACCACCTTGGCGTTTCTTCGGGTCGATAGGCAGCGAGGTCGTGAAGATGCTCACATTCGGCCCAATTACACAGTTGTCTCCAATTTTCACTTCACACACGTCATTAATCGTGCAGTTTCGCCCCAGCACAACATGATGACCGATTGCGATGTTGTAGCCATAATCACAGGTGAAAGGCGTTTCGACTGCAACATGTCGCCCTACCCGGCCAACATTGGTAATGGGCAAGGCCTCAGTTGGTGAAACGCGTACAGGATCTCGTGGCTGCAGAATTTCCAGGAATAGACGGGCGCGTTCGTCTGGGGACACGCCGTTCGTTGGTGGCGATGTGAGATTGTTGAACCTCCAGCAGGCCGCAGCGCACCTTTCTCGTTCTAAACAAAGCTCTTTGTCGAATGGGTAAAAGTTCCGTCCAGAGAGCATCTCTTCCTTTCGTGTTCTTCGCTGAGGATACTGAGATGGCGACTGGGATGGAGCTTGAACCTGAGGGTGAGGTTGCGCGTGAGACTGCGCGTGAGACTGAGAATGGGAGTGAGAGTGCGACTGAGAATGTGAGTGAGCCTGCGCGTGAGGCTGTGGATGAGGCTGAGCATGCGCCGGAGGATGAGACTGTGGATGAGACAAAGCCAGCTGAGCGGCAGCCTGCACGTTGGACGACGGAGGCGGCGGGTGAGGCGTTGGACTGCTTGTTCGGGTTGGGTGCAGAATGTTGATCTGCGGCAAATGGTTACCCGGATGAGGTGTCTCTGGTTCATTTCCTCGATTGAGGTCATGTAGAGGAGGCACTTGTTGATAATCTTTGCCCATCCTTTCGCCAAATGAGGGTGGTTGTGTGTTGGCACTAATGGGAGTAGGAAAGACATTTCCGGGGGTGTACGGGATCGCTGACAATTTATTCTCGGGACTCGTGGCAGACGCGCTCGTCATTGTTGATATTGTCGATGCTGTTGGTCGGTCATCATCAGTTCCCATCAAGGGTCGGCCTTGTGGCGGGTCTATGCGGAGGATCTGGCCACGATAATGAGGAAGCGGTTCCCGCTTTACGGGCTGCGGCCCATATGCACCATGTTGTGGCATCCCATACGCCCCCGGTGGAACGTACGAGGGGTCCTTGGACTCGAGCGGCACAGCAGATGCCTTCGTATCTGGTTTGGGCCAGCCGGCGCCTCTTTGTGGCGGATATCCAGCACAGAGAAATCCTCCCCGAATGCAGTTGATGCCTAGAAGGCTTGATTAGTACACATGATGAAATTTGACATAGCTCACACATTGCAAGGGTAACAACTTACACTCCGGCTTCTGCTCATCGCACTTCTTCTTCCTCTTGCGGCAGGTTAAGCAGCCGGTCTTGGTTCGGTTGCTAAAGTTTCGCTTTCGCTTTTTGGGGTCGTGGTGGAGGGAATCCTGCCGTTGTTCACTCCCATAAGGGCTCCCATAAGCAGCTGCAGACCGGTCTTCGGCATCAGGGCTTGTGTTCGTATAGTCGCTGTGATCCAATTGGCCGGTGGCTCTGCGCAGAGTGTCGCCAACTTGATCCTCAGTCTGACCATGAGGTGATGTAGCCGAAGCTTGTTGTGAATCAAATCCATTTCTCTCCGTCCGCGAGTGGGGTTGTGTCGGCCAAGAGCTATCTTTATCTCGCGATTCCTCTACAAATTGTCGACCTTCCCGCTGAGGAGTCTCGTGCTGCGTCTCTCGGGTTTCGTTTTGCGATGCCGCCGGTGTTGCCTCCGGCGTTTGAGCTTGCGTTGAAGCACCTTCTCGCCCTCGCTCCGCTGAATCAGATCGTTTGCGCTTCTGAGTCGCGTCTGCGTCCGCAAACCCTCCAGAGGGGAACGGTGGTCTATCAAGTGTCTGTATTGACCAGCCGTCCTTGCGAATGGTGGATGTCTTGGGAGAACCGTGGTTGTGAGCTTTGCTTCCCTCGTCAGAGGTGTACATTTTGATGCACTTCTCAGCTGGGGGCTCAGTGGCTTTAGGCGACCCGCCGTTCAGAGCTGTAAATGCAGACATTCTGTAAGTGTGCAAAAACCGCCGTGCGAAAAAAAAAAAGTCGCAGGTTATATTTGCGCTGAGAGAATATTACTGACGAGCCAGTGTTCTAGAGTGCCCTGCAGAATCCTTCAAGTTTCCAAATGGCCAAGATGGGCTTCACTATGGTGGAATGGACGCTGTTTGGCGCAATTCGTACTACCAGTCGAGGGTCCAGCCCACGGCTTGAAACTTTTTGCTTTGCGTCTTCCGGATTGACGCCTTTTGTTCAGCCAATGCGTCCTGTTGTTTGCTGTGCCTAGAATTCGCCACAATGCGCCGTTGCCTTTGCTGACAAGTTTCCTGGTAGACCTGCAGTCAGGAAAGTTCGGAAGGCTATGGTTAATACACCTTTGGGAGTGAATCGAAACCCAACGTTATTGCATCAGTGGGACAGTTTCAATCAGGAATTGATGCGATTTCCTGGCACGATGGACGGCCGGATACTTGCTGTCCCAACCTGGAAAGATTGGCAAGAGCGAACAGCGTCGAAGAGTGGTGGGATGTTAATTGGTTCGTCCAAGCTGATGCGGTACGAAAGGGATTCTGTCAGACCCAGGGATGCGCAGCTGCTCGTTGAAGAAATAAGCAAGCTGGAAGTAGATGGTGGTTGAAGTCTGTCCACCAGAGATCCAATACTGGGAGAGACGTTGCTGAAGAGTTGAAGAGGAGGTGGTGTGAGGAGGAAGAAACATGCAAGCTGGGGATGATGAGATTGAGATGGGGGTCCAAGGCTGGTTTCTAGTCGAGGCCCGTTATGAGGAAGGTACCTTGGCGTCGTACCTCGCTTTTTTATTTTGACAAGGACAGAAAGGCCGCAAACCCGGAAGGCAGAGGGGCAGACAGAAGTACACAGGTACCAGGCGAGTACCTCTAGATGGAAAAGCGAGAGAGAGCGAGAGTGAGGGCACAGGAAGAAGAGAATGAGGTCAAGTGCGAATCGCGCAAAAGGCTGGGCTGGCAGTCTACTCTACTCTACGGAGCACGAGGGACTTTGTCGACCGGCAGGGCGCCGAGTCGAGCGTCGAGAGACGAAAGACGATCGCTAAGCCCGGAAGCCGCACTTTTACTTCGTTAGTTTCGAGGCGCACAAAGATGGGCTGGCTGCTGGCCGCTTCGTGCTTGTCGTTCCTCGTCCCTCCCTTGCCATGTCTGTCGCCCTGGCTGTGCAAATGCAGAGCCGTGTCTATTCTGTGCCCCTCCACCTCCAAATTATCGGGCGGCATGACGCTTGGGAGACTGGGACTGAGACTAGGACTGACGACGGACGGCCAGGGGTGGGGTGGGGTGGAGTGGAGTGGGGGTGCACCGCGCGGGCTGCGATACTGCAAGACTGCGAGAATGCAAGACCACGGACTGTGAGCGAGGGGGGTGGGCCGTCGCGCGAGGGGTGCAAATAGCAGGACCTCCAGCAGCTATGCCGGCAGGGTGCGTGCCTTCCTCCTGCGTGCCTTCCTTCCTGCGTGCCTTCCTGTATGTAGGTTCAGGTGGCGCATGGTCTGGTGCGTGGTGGTGCACTACGGACTACATACAGTACTATTATTATGGGCTTTGTTGGTCGTCATGGCCATTGTCAGAGGAGGGGTGCGTCTTGCGTGCCTGTCTGGTGTCTGATGTCTTGCAACGTGCGGCGGCGTGCGGCAGGAGCAACTGACGCTCCAGATCACTCAATGGGAGCGGCGAGGCTGTCGGCGTGTGCAAAGGTGTTCGTCTGGTGGTCAACTCCAAGGCTTGAGGGCAATGGCAACAATCATCACGCTACGGAGTACAGTCGGTCGAGACGCCACTATCACGCCTTCGACATCTGCCTCTGCCTCTGCCTCTGCCTCTGCCTCTGCTGGTTTGCTTGTTTGAGGTGCAAGGCCAGATTGGTGTTTCCTGCCGTCGCCGTCGCCCTTGCCTCGCCTCGTCTTCGTCCAAGTCTGGCTGGTGTTGCGCCGTAACGCAAGCACGTTACGCTGCCGCAGTCGACAATGTCGGGTTGTCTCCGCCTTATCCCTGATGTTTGCCCGGCTTCATCGTATCGATGGTTGGAACATGGGGTCAATGCGAAGAAACGAGGCACATTGGGTCTTCAGACACCCGTGGCCAAATCATGCTGCAGACAACCGGTAGCCGCGTTCCTTGATGCCGTTTCGCATCCAGGTTTCGAGGGCCTTGGATCTCGCACCATGACTGCGTTCATTGGTGTTCCAAATCAAATTGGTACAATGCTAAATTTGTTCGTCTATTGTCCAGGACATCACGACGGATTGGCTCGGCCAAGTATTACCATGCTCGACCGACCCAACATCCATCATCATGTGTTCCACCTCTGCCTCGACGATTTGCGCCCTTGATTGCGCACTCCGGCCCGACTCTGCTCGGCGGTACGGCATTGAGATTGAGAAACAAGAGCCCGGAATTAACACAGACAGTTCTGCTGGGCGCAAACAGGTACGACCAGAGTCCAGAGTGGCTAACTCGGTTGAGGCAACTTGACCTGCTCGGCCGAGAGCTGAGGTTTGCATCCCTCGTCCAGAGTCGTTCACGACCCGGCCACGATGCTCCGCAACGAGAACCGTACCCGCGAATGCGGCCCATAAAAAGACGCAATTAGTCACAGAGGTCACAGAGGATGGGCTGGGACCAACCTTTTGGAGAGTCCCGTGTTGCCGTTGGTTGTCTTGGTTGGGGATGGCGTTGCCTTGTCTTGCCTTGCCTTTGCCTTGCCTTGCCGAACTAATAAACATAACATACCGAGCAGATCGAAACGGCCGAACAGAGACGGGAGCGAGACAGAGAGAAGAGAGACTAGAGGATGCGACCAATGAGGAGCAATGGATGCGGACGGTTACAACTGTGATTGTATATCCGTACTGTACAGTAATACGTACAATGCATATTTTGTAGTATTGCTGCTCTCTATCCTCCGTCTGTGCTCTGTGCCTCTCTCTGCCTCGCTGCCTCTTGTCACGTCCACAGAGAAAAGCACGACGACTGCTGGTGAGGGTGAGGGAGTTGTTAGTCACAGCGGGGCTGGGCGTGGCCGCAGCAGGCGGTGTTTGCCGCGACAGGCACCAGTTGAGGTACTGCCTCTCGACCCTGCGCTTCCCCACTGCACCCGCTTGACGGTTCCATGTCCAGTTGATGCTCAATCTTGGCTAGCAGTCTGTCTGTAATTAATGATCACTGCACCGCACTGCACTGCACTCGCACTCGTTGGCTCTCACTAGCCGGCTGGGCTGGGCTGCTGCTTGACTTGACTTGGTTCGCTAACCTGGCCCGGCCGCACGCTGCGCATAATGCGTGTCCAGGTATTAGGCGTACATAGGCATTGGCATCAGGGACCGGCAGACTATCATTGCCATCTGTGCGTCTCAAAAGGCCTTACGGCTGTCATCCGCCTGTTCCCGGTTCGGCAAAGCGTGGTCCTATTGTATTGTTTTCGAGCATTGTCTGATATCGCATAGTCCTGGACTGGATAGGCTAAACACCATGCGAAAACCAATCAATAAATGGTCGCATCAACATAGTCTATTCCGTATTCCACAAGACACCAGGCAGCTGGTGTGCTTCTGGTCTTCACGCCCACTCAAAGCGCCGATTGAATCGACGCCGTCGTTATCTCGAATCCGGAGTTTCGTACGGAGTACAGCTGTGATCTTTGCAGACTGTTGGCAGCGTTGTGCTTATGCGTCATCACCGCCATCACCGTCAACAGTTTCGGACCAACATGTTGCCCGTGTCAATCGCTCGGTCACTCTGCTTCAGTTGAGGCAGAAGCTCGGTGTATATCCGTCGTTTGTCTCTATTCTATGTTCTCTATTATCTCGTCTGTCGTTTATGCTGGTACGTACCCTGACTGGCCGATGGCGCCTTCCCAAAGTTCCAAATCCACGCACCCCCAAGCAATATGCGCTGCTCTTGCCGGACTCCGCTCAACACTGGCCAGCTTGCCACGAGCCTCGATGTCATGCATTCCATCTCTTCCACGGTCCCTTGCTTCGTCCTCTCATCCACTGGATGCAAATACTTGCCACAATGCGGAGTCTAGTGCTGGAGATTTTCGTTGTCGATGCAACCCCGAGCCAGGTATCTATCGAGGCGGCGACTGGGACATGGGGAAAACATTTCGGACTCCCAAGGTCCAACTAGACCCCCAGCCTCCCAACGACACGCAATTCGACTGCGTTAGGATACGACCCCTAGTATTATGTTACATCTTGCCAAAGAAAAATTTCCTCGACATAAGATCCGTTGGGATATCAGACTATACGGCTTCCCCGACTTCGTTTCGCTTGCCGCCTTGTTCTCAACGTCGTCTGGGCGGCTGCTTCGGACACCTGCATACAGATGACTTTCTCATGTCCAATGCGACAATGAAGGGGCACCTGACATACTCTGCCGCGTTCGAAGAGCATAGCCCTAGTTGCACACGGAACCACTAAAGATATTTCTATCGGCAAATGACACATTTTTCCAAAGACATTATGCACGGGGATATCGAAGACTATGCCCACAAACCGATATGCACAGAGTAACCTGACTCTCCTGGCTGAGGTGATGTGTGTTACCTCATCTACGATCATAGCATGCGCTCTTACCGGCGTTGTCTCACCCCAGTAGTGAGTAGAGAGGGAAAGGAGTCTTGTCAAACACTTGGGCACCACATGCTTGCCAGGATCTGGACCCTTCACGGCTAATGTTCACTGCCTGTGAGTTTTTTGTGCAGCGGCTTTGTACCACACAAATCAAAATGTGCGTGCAAACACCTCGCACACTGGGTTTTCTTTTCAGTGGCTTTTCAGTGTACTTTCTCCCCCTGCAAGACGCAAAAGATGCCTAGACGTTCTCTTTCAAGGCCGGCCGCTCCGCTGTTCCGTCGAATATCCAAACATTGTCGGCTCACCACCGTCAGTGTACAACAACCATGCCACTGCCCAATGACAAGCCATATGCATGGGTGGGTTCGACGGTGAGTGGGCATTTTAATATTAACGCCGCGTCTAAACACCGTCTCGTATCAACAATAATAGTCGCGGCTGTGCTCGGCCACACACTATTACCGAAAGACGCCAATTCCGTTCCTGGCACATTGAGCTAGGCGGCGATTCCGCTAGGCCGCCACACATCAGTCTAAACACTCCTCACGCATGCTGCCAGCATGCGAATGCCTACGCTTGAGACACTTTACTTTTTAAAGAGTAAATTACAGGCACGAGACTCAACTCATAGGCCCTTGATGCCTTCCAGATTCTGCAAAATCCTTCGCATACAAGTCAAGGGGTCTTACAGAAAGCCGGACAGACTGCCGTTTCAGTATAAACAAGCACCCGAAGAAAGCGATGCAGGCAGTAGTCAAGCTACCTACCTAGGTAGGTACCTAGGTAACCAATACTCATCGTTCAGCAGAGGTGGGCAGGTCAACTTTAGGCTCCGGTGCGCTTGTCGCGAGCAAGAAAGCCATGTCTCGCTCCACCGTCAAGAGTGGCTTGTTAGCGCCACAGGGGCCACCGTGATACTACTAAGCGGCTTCGTTGATTTCATTGGTGGTTGGCAGCTCCTCCTCAATTCTGCAAATCACACACCCCGACAGAATGGCACCGAGACGGTCTGCTCCCGATGGCAACCTAACGCAAAGTGAGCTGCCTCGTCACACATGGCTAGCCGTAAACTATCACTTTTCACGACGAAGCACACTGACTGGGTCAATGTGGCTTGATACCAAGCGAGTGACGTCGAAGATGCCTTGTTCGTACTTCGTACCGCCTCAGCACTGGACGTTCACCACGCCGTCGCGCCGGCTGAATAAGGCAGCAGAAGATGAACACACCAAGGCAGACACGGCGCAAGATGGTTATAACTCCTCAAAAAAATGGCTTCCGCCGACACCATGTTAGAAAGGCGGTGGCATTCCCACAGTAATATGACCAGCACAACGATATCCACAGAGAATGTTGGCTCAACCAGACCCCGACTTCCGTCTCCGGTGGGACCGCGCACAGTATTGCTTGTTATGGAAGTGGAAAAGAGGTGGTGGTGCTGATGACGGCAGGGAAAAAATTCGGGACTGTCATGTCTGTACAAGTGCTCGGAGGATGGTGTGCTTGCGCGACCAACCAGGCTTGGGGCTGGCGATTGGGTGGCCAGGGGTTCAACGATACACAGATGAAGAGGTAACGCTGGAAGACCACCGCAGCCGACCAAGCCAGACAGCGTCCTCGGTTGACATGTCCAATTCGCGACCCAACACGCTACATACTTGGGAGGAAATCACGAGATGGGTGATGCCATGCAGCATTGCTAAAGCATGGCACCTAGATTTTATGTCCTCAGAAGCTCCCTCTCAAACCTCCCTGGATGGCACAAGATCTGTCCCTGGTGGACTCGGAGAGCATTTTGATTCGAACTATCTGGGAAGAAGTGGCGGCTATTCAAGGTGGTCATCTTAGCCTGCCCGGCCGAGAAGGCAAGAATCTCGAACCCCTCACAGCAAGCAAGGAGATGAAGGCTGTGGCTGTCTGTTCTGTCGACATTATTCCAGACCCCAGATCAAGTGGCTGCCGGCCGAGCTGGATGTGACGGGGAGGCCATATTGCATACCTCAGCGATTTTCCGACGGCAGCGCACGGTTGGCTCGGTAGAATGGTTGAATGAAAAATGCAGGAAGAACATACAATGCTACAGTGTTTCTATCCAAACCTCGATTGCAAATTTGAAGGACAGGTTTTCGAAATGGAATAGTCCCGGGCATCCTACTGTGGTTCTCCAGGCGATGGAACGGCTCTGCGGCATGCGGTCACCTGTTTCGCAGGCGGGGATATCATGGCGATCGGTGACGAAGCACCGGAGACGATCAAGTACGGCAATGGAAGTGCCATCGCCAACGCCCAGAGACTGCGCAAGCTCAAGTAAGAACCCCGGTCACGTCACCACACCTGAAGCAATTGGATGAGCATCGGACGTCCCAGGAGAGGAGATAAAGTAAGGGAATAGCAAAGGCTGTTCGGCCAACTCGACGGGCACCTGTAGGTTGACGAGTGGATACGCACCAGAGCGCTTGAGGGCATGAAACAGGAAAGGACGCCACGAGGTTCGCCGACGGCATCGGCAAATCCAACAACCCTGACAGGGCTCGAATGTTTCTCTTGGAGCAGATGGAAGCGCACATGGGGCACGGAGTCCACAACCGCTGCGACGCTGCCCTCGTCGCGCATCAAGAACGCCTGCCTGCATGGAGCGCGCCTGCAAGCTTAGCCGGCCCTCGACGCTCGTGCCAGCCCGCCAGCCATCCAGCCCGCCAGCACCTTGTCTGCGTGGCCACACCTCCGGCCCAGCAAATATTAATAACCAAGCCCATGGAGATCTGACTGTTCAGGATGACGAGGCTTCGCGGAGTGTCGTAATGAACAGAACCCGTTGAATCATTGACATTATGACCAGTGCGCATGCTCTCGAGTCCATTCGGAGCATGATATGTTTCGCCCCATGTAAAGTCGACCTGCTTGGCAGCACTAATTGTATCATGGCGAACCAAAGGGCGGCGGCAACTGTCAGCTTACCATGAATAAACCCCACTCGTGCTTGCAACCAAGACCAGGTCAGCCAATCATGTCGGCCCATTCCCCGTCAGCCCAAGACAGCCGCAACTCGCGTTTGCATCTCGGCCGGCCTCTCTCTCAGACAAGACGGAATGCAAAATTCTATTTACGGCGTCCCCGGCTCTGTTTGATATATTTAGCATACGTCGGCTATCTTGCATGAGGAGATGGAAGGCAGATAGCCTGCTTGGACCTGGCACATGGGAAGCAGACGGCTGTTAGCAGTTCGCGGCCTGCGTGGCAGCCAATCAAAGCGCTTGGACGCCAGATAGCCGCCGTGGTAAGCGCTCACCAGGGGCACGCATGTCGATTCTGGAAGCTTGACTTCCAGCTCGACAGACACGCCAGCCAATCCTTTGCTTCACAGGAACTATGCTCTGCACGCCACGGCAAGCTTGTCGAGATCTCCGGGCACGGAGGACCCTCTGGATCTTATATCGACAGCTTCATCCCGCCAAGTTATTTTTATCCTGCAGCAGAATCTGCAGCTCTCCCTCATGCCGCGACTACTAGACCCCGTCTAAATCATGCTGGAATCCACGCCACCAAACGATTCTCCCGGCGTACGACATGTGGGCTCAACCAATGGTGTTAAGGGTTCCCCCAATTTGATGTCAGATGGCATCACGATGCTTCATTCCGCGGTGTTGGAAGCGCGGAGGCTTGCCCAGGGACCGTCTATGAACCCCTGATATTTCTATTCCGGACTGCGGCATGCACGTCATCCATGTCTTCATATTAAGACTCCCACGTCGTCGTTGACCAAGAGGCGTGGTTTCTGCTCAGTCATTCAGACTTTACACAGCACACGTTCGCGCTCACCAACCTCAAAGCGGACTGCAGGTACCTGATGATTGGTCTTGGCCTTTTCCATCAAGCGTGCCGGCCCTTGATGAGGACCTCTCTGACTTGAGCTTGCCCGCACGCCCCTCCTTTCTGCCATCCCTTCCTCTCCAAGCTCATGCTAATCCGCCCCCATTCCCATCTTGATAACAGGGCCAAGAACTTTTACCAACATGGGATGTATGTGCTCATTAGCCGTCTGCCGTCGAAATCTGGCATCGGGCATCTATGACCCTTGTGCCCACGCGGACGTGGGGGAAAAAACGTTTAAGCGCTACACTTTGTATATTTATAGCCACGGGTTGTTGCTATAATTGAATTGCCGCTCCGTCATGCAGCCGCCCAAGTGCTGCAGGTGGACGAAAGATGTCAACCTTGACGACACCAGTTATCTAAAGAGACAATTCTACCTCATATTAGGTCGTCCGCTACTGGGATCAAACGGGTGAAAGAACCTCATCTGGGAGGGTCTGCCTGTTCGTCCCGGTGGCCCCCAACCCCTTCAAGGCGTCTCTGTTGTTGTGCTAGATCCAGCAAGCGCCGAGGCGTCTGATATCCACCATATGTTCATCCATCGAGATCAGACTGCCATGACACAAGATCACTGTCTAGATACTCAGCTGGACATAGACGTTAAAGATCTTTTAGTTACGCTCATACAACCGGCGCTTTACGATGCATCCTGACTGGCCAATCTTCCTTCACGGGGCGCACGAAGAAGGTTCGAGTTTGTTTCAAAAATCTATTTTTACAGCTCTGCACCTGCAGTTCAGCCATGAGACAATTTTGCCTCATACGTCCATGCCCAAACGGCATATTTATCACTTTACGCTAAGCCCAAATCTAGCAAGAAAGCAACTCCCAACTCCAATCCTCAACCATGTTTGTCGTCCTCATGCCGCATTGATCACAATCGGTGGAGAGGAACTAACCATTTTGCCCCTCCACGGGAACACCGTAGCAAGTGAACCGGGCAACGGTCGTCTAAAAAAGGTGATCTTTAATTAAGAGACAATAAGTTGGGTTAACGGTAAGCCCAAGGTCGGCGCGTAATTAATTTTAATGTCAAGAGTAGAGTGTACATGATGAGTACATCACTTCTTTTGTCGTTTGACGCTCTTGTCGCTAACAGTGCTCAACACGCTTGCGCTCCTTTTGTGAGGACCACTACTACTTTCAGGTCGGGTCTTGTCTGAATCGGCGGCTTTGGCAGCACCTGCGTCATCAGGCTTGGTAGCCTCTTGGTCTTCCTTTGGTTCATCTGCTGCTGCCGCTGCTGCCTCCCCAGACTGCTCGGGGGGGTCTTTGGTGCCATTCTTGTCTTCTGTGCTGCTGGTGGCTTTGGCTTCAGTCTGGTCTGCAGGAGCCGATGTTTCTGCATCACCGCCATCTGCTTTGCTCTCCTCTTCGTTCTTCTTTTCCGACTCTGCCGCAGGAGGGGATGTCGGCGCAGGAGGCCCGTGCAGTTTCTCTCGCTCCGCCTTCTTGGCCTGTTCGACTTTGATTTCGGCATCGAGTTTATCAGATACTTTGCGCGCATCGAGTAGGCTGTTGACAGCCGCGAGGAGCTGCTCATATTGCAGTGTGGTAGCTGCCGTGGGCATGGTGAGCTTCGCGGGAACATCCAATTCGTTGAGGGTGTTGTTGATGCGTAGCTGTTGCTGGTTGGATTTGTGCGAGAAGAGCTTGTTGATCTTCTCGGTGCGGAATGTAGGACCGGATCCTAGGCGGTCGTGATGCGTCACGCCATAGACAGCCTCTTCCTGGCTGGTGAGTTTTCTTCGCTCGGGCGGTTTTTGCTTCTCTTGCTGTTGCGCCTTCTTGCTGGCTGCCGTCGGGGTTGATGTTGCGGCCGTCGACTCGCGCGTGGCAGCGTTCGAGGCGGCGGCGCTATCCCGTTTGTTCGGGTCTGGCGCCGTTGAGTTCTGAGCACCTCCTTGTGCTGCTGATCCTGATGATGCTCCTCCCGCAGCCCCAGATCCAGGCGCCGCGCCGGCTGGGGTGTTGGCACCGTCGGTTCCCATGATGGACTTTCTCTTCTTGGACTTGTCGACATTCATGAGGTTTTGCAGCAGTGTTTGTAGGCCGGCTGATGACTTGAACGTGTTGATGTCGGTCTCTGCGCGAGGATAATCCAGACGGTTGTACAGCTCGCGGCGCTCCTCGTTGAACCGCTCGCTCCGCGCCAAGATGCGCTTGATCTCGAGCAGCAAGGATTCCTCCTCGCGGGCCTCCTCCTTTGACCTTGACAGCGTATTCATGGCGAACTCCTTGCGCAGCTTCTCCTGCTTGGGGTTGAAGTGAGCCATGAGCTCGTGCAGCGCATACTCCTGCTGCGTCATGTACTGGACTGGCTTTTGCGCAGCCATCATCTTGGCAGCCACCTCGTAGTATCTCGCCTTTAGGTCTTCCATCGACCGCGGCCGCGAAGCAGGCACAACAGCCTTGCTCTCGTCGCCGTCGGCATCCGTCTCGCCATTCGTGGCGGCTGGCGTCCACTCGTACCGATCCCATATAATTGCCCATCGTAGATCAAACTCGCTTGCCATCTCCATTAGGTAGTCCGTCTCCTCCTTTGTCCAGTCGTCGTTCTGCAGCGAAACAGAGTACTGGTCCTCGCTATACTGCGGCACCTGCACCCTCACATTGAATTTAGCGAAAGTCGAGTCCTCCAGCTCCTCCGCTTTTGTGTCTGACCCATCCTGCTGCCCATTCTGTTGGTCGTCGCCAGGTTGTGAATCGTGCGTCGCTCCCGCATCCTTGATGTCCTTCCTCCTCCAGTGCCTCAGCACAAGACTCTGATCATCGCGGCCCGAATTTCGAAACGGCCGCAGCTCCCATCGCGCAGCGGGCTTGCGGCTCGCGAACCGCCGCTTCTTGAACTGTGTTGTCTGCGGGACGATGGCGATGGGATTGTCGCCGCCGAGATTCAGAACTTCACGAGCGAGGCCCTTGAGGTTCGGTCGCGCAGCCGACGTCTTTTGTTTCTTGGAGGGGCGCGGACCCGAGGCGTCGCCTAGGTTGAGGACGTCGCGGACATCAGAGGATGTCATTTTGTGATGGGCGCAAACGAGATCGATTGTGTTGTAGCCGAAGGTGTTTGTGATGGATTTGTGATTATGAGAGGTGCATTCGCGTCATGGCGCATTCATCCGCAGAGGAAAAGGGTCATGCGCTTTGATGGAATTCTGCTCTGCGCGCGTAGTTGATCTCGGAATCGGTCTTGATAAAAATCGCCGTAAAATCAAATGCAGTGTCATAACTGGTCGTTAGATGCTTGAACGCGAAAAAGGTTCCTGTATCCACCGCACGTGACTCCCTACGCCGCCCACGACCAGCGAAGCCCCCCTGACGGGAACCCAGAAAGGAGGGTCCCATTTTTTTGGGAAGGGGAAACTGAATGAACGTGGCAGCTTGCTTCTGGTGCTTTGGTGTCGCAGGAACCGCGAGACGTTCTACCACTTTTATCTCCTGTCCTTCTTCTTTTGTCCAATTCACAACCAAGACGCCTGGACCAGTATCGACTTTAGTTAAGAGGAGGTTCAACAGCGGGATTCGAGTCGGAAGTAACGAAAAAAAAATGAAGTCCTTCATCCCCCTCCTGTCGCTGGCCAGCGCCGCACAGGCTCTCTACTTCTTCGTCGATGGCGCCACGCCCAAGTGCTTCTTTGAGGAACTGCCCAAGGATACGCTCGTCGTGGGACACTACTCTGCTGAGGAGTATAATGATCGGGTGAATGCGTGGCAGCAGCATGCTGGGATTAGCATTTATATCTCTGTTGATGTGGGTGACTCTCGACTCTTCTGACATTCTATATCCTAGCATTCTACATGTTTTCTCATCCAGATTTCTATCTTATCATTTTTTTTCCCCGTCACTATACGATATCTTCTCTGCTTCCACAAGTTTCTGGCATGCTTTGTCGTAGGCAAAAGCAACTGACAACTCCCAACAGGAAGTCTTCGATAACGACCACCGTATCGTCTCCCAGCGAGGTTCCTCCTCCGGCCGCTTCACCTTCACGGCCCACGAGTCCGGCGACCACAAGATCTGCTTCGTGCCCTCCTCCACGAGCGGTCGCTCCTCGTGGCTCTCCTCGCACGGCCCCAACGGCGGCATCAAGATGAAGCTGGATCTCGCGATCGGCGAGTCGGGCGCCATTGAGAGCAGCGACAAGGAGAAGTTGCAGGATATAGCGTCGCGGGTGAAGGATTTGAATGCAAGGTTGCACGATATTCGACGGGAGCAGGTTTTCCAGAGGGTATGTTTTGCCCTACTCTATTCTATATCCTCTTAGCTTTGTGTTTGAAGGGGGAACACGTTTGCTCTGGAACATGTGTTCTGCAGAGAGACAAGATCTCTTTGACAGAGCACAAGGGCATTGCAGATAAAAGATGCGTCTGGAAAGAAAGAACAAATGACTAACAACCTGCAGGAACGAGAAGCCGACTTCCGAGACCAGTCCGAAGCAACAAACGCCCGCGTCGTCCGCTGGATCATCATCCAGCTCATCGTCATTGGCATCACGTGTGCATGGCAACTGTCACATCTGCGGTCGTTCTTCATCAAACAGAAGCTTACGTAGACACTGTTTGGTCTTGTGCGGCTTGGTGGCTCACGGGGTTGCTTTAGAGGGGGAGGAGCACGGGAAGGGCAGACTCGGGTATGGGATATCTGGAGTTTTTGTGAAACAAAAGTGATATGGATGGGTCGGTAATGTAGTTTGAATGAATACGGTTTGTAATTGTATGATGTGGACACCATTCGGATGGGCTCTGTTGACTTGATTGAGTGAATGACAGCCGCCATTTCGACAATGGAACACGTCTGAGCTGGTACTTGATAGCCAGAGTTTGATTGACTGTATGATATTGTTTCTCTTCCCACGTATTTATATCAAAAGTCCGTTAAAGCTAACTATAACTGTCTTGAACCCAAATTGCTGCGCATTTAAAGATATAGTACTCGAAATATGGATGCCCAGTTGAACACCCTATGACAATATGCTGTCCTTAACCAAGATCTAAAGATTAGTTTAGGCGTGGTCGACTGTCACAGAAAAAGCCAAGAGTCGACTCATTCAAAGCAGTCCATGTCCTACGAACAAAGAGATAGGACCATAGGCACAGTTCTAGACAAATCCAGAACGGTTCCATGACCTTGAATCTCACATGCTGTCCGAACACGAGATCATTCTAGTCAAGCTTATGAACCTGAGATTTGTTACCTAGCCAGATTGAGTTCAACCAATATGAACAGTGTGAGTTGCATCATGTCTATAGTCAACGCAGCAAAATCACAGCACATCCAACATGCTCTACATGTTCCTATCACCCAAAGTACCCAAATAGTTCGACCATAAAGATGTTCAACAAGTTGACCACAATCAATCCTTCATAATCCTATCCTACAGTACCATCCAATCGCTCCCCCATTAAGCAAGAACGTCGTCAATAGCACCACAATGACCTATTAGACGCAATTGCAGCACCAATACCTTCTCTGCAATTGTGCATAATACAGAGTGATCACTTGTATCAATTGCCGGTGGAAAATCATGCTGCAGTATACACCTTAGCTGCACTACACAACTTCCTTCTGTTAGCTCGAGTTTGCGCGAACCAAGACCAATGCTAAGGGATAATACACTGCACGTGTTCTACTTCCCGCTGGCCTGAAATGGTCGGGCTTGCATGTTGTACTCTATAAGAATGCTCCGCCAGACTTTAGATTAACCTGTAGTCAACATGCCATTGGCGAAAGAGTTGCACTGAATGAAACAATCACTTCATTAGCACCCGCAGTACTTGTACTTGAAATTCTTTATTCCATTACGATGTATACCATAAGAGAAACTCCTTAACCAGCCTATATATTCCCAGCAACATGCTACAGCTCCTCGTGCCTGCTCGCTTGCTCTGCCTGCTATAAACATGCCCCCACGTTGGGCAAAGCTCCAAACACAAAACAAACCCGTGCCCCCCCTCATCTTGCCGTCTCGGATGAAAAGCCCATGTGGACTTTCTTTATTACAGAATGGTGCGTGTTGGTGGTGGAATCATGTTGGAGAGTGAGTGTGACTAGTGTGTCGAGTATGTCGATGTCGAGAAGGCAGTGAGGAATGATGAAAGACTTAGAAGAAAAACAACATGAAATTTGCGCGCATCAACTCAAAATGCTACCCGTGTCGTGACCGCCTTGCGCCGTGTTTCGCTGCACATTGAAAGTGGCTTTAAAATATGGTTTCGTTGTGTAATGCCAGACATAAGATTATCAGAGTAAAAAGGAGACAGAACTAGGAAAATTGCCCCGTGGCTTTCCCAACAAACAGGACTTTAGCTTCAGCACGACTGACATTTTCGTCTCCATTTCCGACAATGGCTGTTGTTGGTCATGACGTCGCGAGCAGCCCGAATGCCGGTCGGCGAGGGCATGTGATCAGACTTGGTGTAAATCGCGGTCCCAATAGAGTACGGTGTTTGACAATGCCGGTATTGTCGATTTCGTCTTCGACGTGACTTTGTCGCGCGTCGCTGGGGACGAGCAGACGCAAAACGATGCAGGCTATTTTTGGTCAAGTCATTATCCGAATCCAAGTTGAAGTAGTCCCCCCGCCGCCCTGCCGAATGTTATTGTCGTCGCCGCCCGACCTTCGGTCAGATATTGCTGCCTCCTGTCGGCAGCATGTGCTGAACCCTCGCCGGCGCGGTCCGAGTCGACAACCTATGGAATGCTGCAGCAGCACTAGGTACGGAAGCAATCCATAAAGCTCATGGGAGGCACCTAGCCACAGCAGATGGTCTTCATGAACTTTTGGAAGCCGCTGGGCTGGGGCTCGGCGGGTCGATTGTTAGGCTGGCCCGCCGCAACCATGGGACTCTGCTGCTGGCCTCTCTGGGGCAGGTTCTGAGCGCTGTTCTGGAATTGAGCTTGAGTCGAGCCAGTGGGGGTGCCCAAATCGCTTCGGAGACCCCCCACTCCGCTGGCCATCTGCGCCGATATAGCGCCTGGGCAGTTTGGCCGATCTCTCTTGTTGCCCATCTGCTTGATCGGTGAGGGAGGGGGGGGTTGTGCGGCGTTTAAACGGCCGACGGTAAGATTCTGTGCTTGCTGGTGAGAGTTGGTATTCCCAGGACGATGGCCACTGTGCAGTTCCATTTGAGAGGGGCCGGGACGAACGTTTGGGTTGTGGAGGTAGCCAGGTCCATGACCCTTCATCAAGTCCCATCCCTTTCCCGAATCCTTGCTGATCTTCATCCAGTCGTACTCGGCGTCTTCGACCTCGCCCGTGTTCTTCAGCGCCTGAGTGAAGAGCTCGCGGAGGTAATCGTAGTCGGGGGTGTCTTCGAAACCCAGGTTGCGAACATATGTCAAATACTTGGAGAACTCTTCAGGGAAGCCCTCGCAAAGGTCCTTGATTGCGGTGGTCTGCTTCTTCTCGCCGATCTTCTCGTATTTCTGCTTGTTGGTGGCAGCCTTGAGACCCTGCCAGGGAAGACCGCCTCGGAGGAAGTACATGAAGACGTGGCCAAGGGCTTCGAGGTCGTCACGTCGTGATTGCTCGCGTCCCAGATGGGTGTTGATACTCATGTATCGGGCGGTTCCTGACAGAGACTTGCGTTCTCTGTAGGGAATGTGCTGCTTCGTCTTGGGGTCGCGATACTGTTTGGCCATGCCGAAGTCGACGACATGGATGACGTTGGATGCCTTGGTGCCGGGGCGACCGATCAAGAAGTTGTCGGGCTTGATGTCACGATAGATGAGGTTCTTCTCGTGAATGGTTTGCACACGAGAGAGCATCTGTTTGGCAACCATGACGACTGTTTTAATGGTGAAGCGGCGTCCGCAGTGGTCGAAGAGATCTTCGAGGGAAGGTCCAAGTAGATCGATGACTAGAATGTTGTGGAGGCCTTCTTGGCCGAAGTAGTACACATTGGGAATGCCGGCTAGGGTCGTTTGTCAGTACGAGTCGAGCAAGTCAAGGCAGACGGCGTATGCAATGGCCATCAAGGGTTTGGTTTGGGCTTACGGCATCCAACGAGGATTTTGTATGTTCGGTACTCATCTCGGAGCTGAGGAGCGTCGCTCTTGCGAGGTTCCTAGCGGCAATTGTTAGTATCAGACATGAAAGACGGCCGGGGGGATCGTATTTGATGACGGTAGTGGACTGCGTACGAATTTAATAGCGACCCGTTGATTGTTCAACAGATTGGTACCTTCGAAGATGACACCGAATGAACCCTCTCCGATCTTCTTTCCGACACGGTAGTGGACACCGACGACATTGGACGACGACGAAGCCATGGCGATGGATCGATTTGGGCTGCCGTGTGGCAAGCCTCGTGCGTCGAGGGACGAAGGGTGTTGTTGAGTCGGAGGAGCAACAGGGCAGGTGTAAGGGAAAGGATGCAGGGAGTAGAAAAGTTATGTTGCGTCGTCAGTCCAGGCGGTGGACGGAAGCAGGCGAGCAGACGGAAGGTCGGTGGAGCAGGGCGAGGCCAGGTGAGGCGAGGCGAGGCAAGGCAAGGCAAAGCAAAGCAAGGCTCCCAGGAAACGAGGAAAAGGGGGTCAGTCGGGTGGAAGAGGGAAAGGCTCTTCGTTGGCTGCAATGGGCGAGCGGCGGAGCAGGCTAAGTCAGCGACGGCGGCCAAGAATAACCATCTCTGGGGAGAGAGATGGAAATAAGAAAGAAATTGAGGCACAGTAGCAGTTGGTTGGAATGCAGGTCCGTCTGCCGTTGGAGGAGTCTGGTCAATGCAAAGCAAAGCAAAGGCGAAGGCGAAGCCTGGGTCTCAGGAGCAGACGCAGACGCAGACAGACGCAGATGCAGGCAGGCAGTGAGGGAGAAGTCTGCTGATGAGATGGGGACGGGGATGCGTGGGTGCGCGTGGATTGGCGGACGGGGAGATGGGAGATGGGAGATGGGGGCTACTGGGGCTGGTGCTGGTGCATTGGCAGACAGCCAGGTGCAGGCAAAGAGATGGTCAGTCACTCAGTCAGTCTACCTAGGTATGCAGGCAGGTCCAGTGCCCAGTGTCCAGTGTCCAGTCAGGCCAGGGCCAGGGCAGCGCGGCTGACTGGCTGAGCTGGTCAATGCTGTACTGGCTCAAGTCGACTGCTGCCATCATTCAAGCCTGGGCGCTAATGCTGGCTTGCCGGGCTTTCCCAAGACGGCCTAGCCAGTGGCCCGGCCCTCCATCGACCTGCTAGACTGGGGCCAAATCAGAGCCAGCCTGGGCCGTTCTGTCGCTGCCTCCAAGCCCAGGCCAGAATCCCCCGTCGTGACCTCGCCGATCTGCCCTCTTCCGTCCAACTCAGGTGGGCACGTCCTGTTCGAGTTCGAGCCACCGGATCAGAAAAAGCACGCCCGCTAGTCTCTGAAGACAAGACATCTGGATGGGATCGACGGCTCTGTCGACTTGGATGGTGTTCTGGCCATCAAGCTCGCTCGGGTTTTGCCGAACTCTAGTCAAGGACGACACAACGAACGACTCGCAACACCTCGCGACAAGAACAGTATCATCAGCACACTCGCGCCCGCAGTCTCGTTGCAATGAACTGACTCGTGTACGGCTTCGACAGTCCACAATCCACGGAGAAAGTCCCGACGCAAACAATCTTCATTTTCAAGGTTTGCGGTTAATACGGGTACCTGGATTCCGCACGTCAGTCAGACGCCTCCAATGGACTAGAGGTCCCTGCTGCAACTTGATAGGTCCGCCGCGCAAATAGCCTTTTTGACCCTCGCCAACCACGACCACAGATTGTCGTAGAAAATGAGTTCAAGGACTCCATCAGTCCCTTTTCTTGTCTGTACATAGCAATCCCTTTCGAGATGCAACCTGATCCGAGCAACGAACATTGTTGTCGACCGTATTCATGGGACTCGCCTCACTGGGCCACCAGGCGGCTCCTATTGGCAGCGCTTGCACTAGACATCAACGATTAATGCTTAGGCCCTATTAATGTCGCTGTGCATGCACAACTCGACGTTGTAGTCAGTGCCAGGCACCTGACAGCATCACTGCCGCCCGCAGTGGACGCCTTGGGTACCACTGATGGACGGTGCATAAACAAGACGCGCATGCGCCTTGCTTCATGTGCTTCTCTACCAATGTCTCCCAATCCTCTCCTGTGCTGTCAATTGATCCGATATCCCTCTTATCTCGCCAAAAATGTCTGCAGTACGAACCACCTGCGCTACCAGGACAAGAAGACATCTAGTGGCTTGCCCTTGACCCAGGCAATCTCGCCAAATTTCGGAGCATTTTCCAATGCAATGGCTTTTTGCGGTGAATCAATCAAGACCAGCGCAGCCTCTTGACTCGCTGGCATGCAGAGCCAATTGCCCCATCAACCGTCAGCCCGCAAAGGGAGACCGACGACAAGCGATAATCTGCCGTCAATGTTGATTTCGCACCGCAAGCTATAGATGCGTGGCAAGGGATGAGGCAAGTAATTGTGTTTGACGCAAAATACCACTCGCCCTCAATGCATTGCGCTTGCCGATGTTTTAATCATAAAGCACCAAATGAACCCGTGGTCGCAGGGAGAGTCTCACAAGCTCGCACATCTGCTTCGCGCAAGATTTCGTCTTTATGCAAAGCTTTCCATGTACCACACAATGCTGTCTTCCAGTATTGCGGCCTCCTTTTCCCAAACTCGTCGGAAACACCTTGCAGACTGAAACGTGATGCACGCACGATATATATGTAAAATTTGTCTCATTTCCATTTTGCGTAGTAGCCAGAATTAGAATTATGGCGAAGCAGAAATCTAATGGGATAACATGTATGCATGCATCTCCAGGGTACGACCCAAAACATCCTTGGCATTGTAAATATTTGTCGGTTGAAGAGTCAATCTAAACACATACAACCACTGCCGCCTAAGCGCGAGCACAATCTCAAGACACCAGGATCCTCTCGCAAATCAGAGTTGGCAGCAAGGAATGCTTCCAACTGCTCTCTGACGACAGCCTTGTCGACCGATGTGTTCTTGATCCTCATATCGACGTAGCACGCATTTATCCGCTTGTTGCGAAGGGAGAGTTCCAAGAATTGTCGTTCAAACGAGGTTGTCAGCAGATCAGCCATCCAGAGGCCATTTGAGAAACCCCGATGCGTAGCCAGCTTGCGGAAGGTCAGCTCGAGGTACGTTCGGTCCTCGGGAAATGTCATGCCCTCAGGTATATCGTTCAACCAGCCTGGTATGTCTGCCAGAAAGAGGGGATGATGGACGGCGGCTGGCATGGGGACGTATTGTGCCGTGTCCCAGTCAATCACCCTATTTTAGTTTTAGGAAGAGTACTATCAGTCTCGATGAGCGGTTCTAATAATCGCGGCCATCGCTCAGGGTTGCTTGCGATTACAGCTCTGTTACTTTATCGACGACTCACCCAGAAACACCATTTTCATCGACCAGGATATTCCAAGCGTTGAGATCGCCATGCCTGACGGCGACTTTGAAACAGTCCCTCTCCGGAACGACAGCTCTCCTGTTGGCGCGTCGCCAGAGAAAGCTCACAGGGTCTCCCCATCCCGACTTCTCCGGCAACGGCGGAAACCCTTGTTTATTTCGTCTCGAAGCCATTCATCATAGCTCATTGGGCAGGCTTATAGTTTTCATTGGCCCAAGTTAGCGTAACCGCCTGGGAAACGAAACAAGAAACGAACACCAACATTGCTGTGTGACAGAAAAACAAAAAGGTAATACAAACGAAAATATAAGAAAAAAACTGGTCAAGATAATTCGTGCATCATCGTCATTTGCTATTACTACTTTTCTCACCTGACTGGGGAGCAGGTGATGTCCACAACTCCAATAAGAACATCGCGAGGCTATCAAGAAGCTGGCGCCGACGCCCATCTGTCAACTTGGCCGAATCCCAGGACCCGAGCGTGTCGCCGTCTAGAAAACTCAATAGGCTGTATTTGTCACACTCGTAAATCGGCCTTGGTACCCGAAGGCAAGGCTGCACTTTTCGAATGTGCTTCAGAATCGACATCCCCCTCTTGCTTATCGCAGCCGCCGACGCGGTTTTGGGAATCCTAAGAGCCCAAACCTCACCCTTCAGATACCTCAGCGGATAGATTCGATGGGATTGTCCATCCATCGGCCCGCACACCTCGGGTATCTCTACTTCCATCCTAGCGGATATTCCGTGAACGAGTTTGTTGACATCTTCCGCGTCAATCATGGTGACTACGGAGTACTGGATTTGTTCTATTCGATCAATACGCCAGTTGGTCGGCAGCGATTCCCCTCCAAAGATGAATTTGAGAGTACTGATTTTATTAGGCCGGCAAGCCCCTGCCCACTGGCCGCTCAAGGTAACTAGTCCGTCTGCTCGACCTGTGCAGGATCGGCCTAATAACGGAGTTTTGACAGGGGAGCACTGGACTGATACACGACGACGCCAGTTTGACGAAATGACGGCAAAGCACATCAATGTGTGATATCACAGCGGTCATCCTAATCTCAACCCTCTCACTGAGTTTGAACTCAGCAATCACGGCCCTTTCTTTTTTTCCTTTTTCTCGAGGCTGGGCCAACATGCAAAGCATCGCGGAAACCCCCACGAGCCCTTGGCGCGTCGTAATGTGATGCGCCTGCGTTTCTAGTCAAATGCGGAAACACAACATCAGCTCTACGTGGTTCGGCTCCGTCAATGCGCATTGCTCCAAGGTCTTCACCTATAGAACAAGGCATTTTATTACTCCACTGGATGCCCAATTAGGGGAAACGGTCTGAGGCATGTCTGGCAAAGGTTACAGGTCGGCCAGCACCGTATATGCGACCCAAGGGCTGCCTACGGCGTCGTTTCGCATGTTGACCATCACTTGTACGCATATATCACCCATTGCCCGTGCGTCCATCAACCTGCCACTTCGGGTGGGCAAGATGGCTGAAGTGTGATGAATTTCAGTTCGTACAACGTCGTTCGTTTCGAGCGGCTATAGCCTCCCTCGTCTATATCATGGACGGACAGACGCTGTGGGACCTCGGCACTGGTTCGTTGTTTACCTTCACATATGTGTTGTTGTGATGTTGTTGTTGACGATACAGAGGCTTGGTCCTCTCAATTTCCACATGAGCTGCGCTGCCATTGCTCCTTGCTAAGGCCGCTCGCTTCTCAACATGCTGTGTGATGAGGATTTATGAGACATCACTTTCAGGGTGCAGTGCTTCACTGGCGCTGTCTACTGTTTTGCGGCCGGCCGAGTGAGTGTCTTGGTCGCGGCGCCCTAGTGTCATGAGCGTGAAATTGTCGGCGCCCTTGGTCTGAATTAGATGAATTGGTGATTGATCAAAGTCTCTCCATTATGATATTTGCCAAGTATGTCCTGAAATCAGCCGTCGCTCGGTTTCCGAGCTCTGGTGCATATGCCTTGGGTGTACTCCGTACGGAAAGCCTCATACACAGTCCTACCCTATAGGACGAGCGGTACCAGAACCGTGATCGGGATATCGTCAGTACACAAGAGTAACTACCGCTCAACAGCCCGAAGATAATTTCTCCGGCAAAGAAGGAACTCGATTCATCAATTAATTTGAGTGTTTTTGATCATATTTATGTGGTGGTCAACCGCAAGTGGTCATCGATTCGACATGAAATATTCCACTCGATAATTGCACGACTAGTGAAATTTACCTCAAGCCATCACTGCTATATCGGATATTTTCGATAAATCCATCGGTATCAAAGCTTTCAATCGCATCACAGGGAAGAAATTCCCCTACGTTCGGGAACGGCACCCGGATGCTGACCGCCCCCAACATCGTCGATCTGCCGTGCTTGGCAGCCCGGATGCAAGCAATTTGATATGTTTTGTTCTCATGCAAATCTGTTTGCTCTGCCTTGCGTGCATGTCAGCACTGCAAAATAGTACTCATGGCCCATTTGTCACATTTATAACACGTCTCCTGAGCTATATATTTCGTGCCATAGAAGCATCTCAGCAATGACTCAATTCATCCCGCTGCACTCCAAACCCCCCACGCAGTTCGTTGAAATTCTATGAAGAGATAGGACCGCCGAGTTCCCACCGCTTGACGATCCGGCAAAATAATGACACCGGTTGATGGCCCATTCCCAGCTTGATTGGGCCGGTTACGTCCTCAGCGGGGCACATCTTCAACATTTCCAATCCATGGTGGGGGTGTTTGCATGCTGTCCGTAGGCACTACGATGGCCGCGCCGGCACAGCTTTCCCCGCAAACTGGAGTGTTTTTGGCACTCCATGATGCTGCCTCTGTGAAACATTTCTTTAAATATACTTCAATCCGGTCAAATCACAATTCCAATTCGGGATCAATTTCTGACCTTCGCCCTTTGTGCCCCTGTACTTCCCTTGTATACACTCTGCAGAGCATATATCAGCTGAACAGCCATCATGTCTAAGCCAGAGGATATGCCGCCGATGACGTATCGGTTCCTGGGCCGTTCGGGCCTGCAGGTCTCTTCCATTTCGCTGGGCGGATGGCTCACGTACGGTGGTCACGTCGACAGAGGTACGTGTTTGAAATGTTGTCTCACATATCTGGGGCGGGCCGTGGACGAGAAATCATGGTTCGTAGCTGACTGTTGTTTTGTTTGCTGCAGAGGGCACATTTGCCTGCATGAAGGCAGCCTACGATTGCGGCGTCAACTTCTTCGACTGCGCTGAAGTCTACTCTGGTGGCGAGTCGGAGATTGTCATGGGAGAGGTCATCAAGAAGTTTGGATGGAAGCGCAATGATCTTGTTATCTCAACCAAGGTGAGCCCATGACACATCACTGTCGAAGTCGATGTGAGCCTCTACATCAAAAGATGGAAAAAAAGGCGCTGACAATACGCACAGGTCTACTGGGGCCAAGCATTCGGCGAAAACACCGTCAACAACAAGGGCCTCTCGCGCAAGCACATCATCGAGGGCGTCAACGCCTCCCTCAAGCGCATGAACCTCGAGTACGTCGACGTCATCTTCGCCCACCGCCCGGATCGCCAGACGCCCATGGAGGAGACGGTCCGCGCCTTCAACCACATCATCGACCAAGGCAAGGCCTTCTACTGGGGTACCTCGGACTGGAACGCCGACGAGATCGCGCAGGCCTGGCGCTACGCCGACAAGCTGGGCCTTATCGGCCCCGTCACCGAGCAGCCCGCCTACAATATGCTGCAGCGCGAAAAGGTCGAGACCGAGTTCGCACACCTTTACCGCGAAAACCAGCTTGGCCTCACCGTCTGGTCGCCCATGCGCGGCGGCATCCTCTCGGGCAAGTACAAGGACGGCATCCCCGACGACTCCCGCTACGCCCAGACGAGCGTCGAGTTCATCAAGGGCTACTGGAAGCGCACCAGCAAGGACACGTGGAACGAGATCGTCGAGCAGGCCAACAAGCTGCAGCCCATCGCCGACAAGCTGGGCATCAAGATGAGCACGCTGGCGCTGGCTTGGGTGCTGAAGAACCCCAACGTGAGCACCGCCATCACGGGCGCCAGCAAGGTCGAGCAGGTGTACGAGAATTGCAGGGCCATCGCGGCGGTCGAGAAGCTGACGCCAGAGATTATGGATGAGATTGATCAGGTGTTGAACAATAAGCCTCCTGCTATTGTGGCGAGATTCTAGATTTCACAGAGTGTATATATGCAATACCCCCATAGAGGTGGATGTCATTGATATGTAGATGGCCACAAAAATAACAAATGCCGACTTTACACTTATGTGCTTACTCACACAAGTCTGAATTGCTTCACGACTGTTTTGAGCCAAGTGAAATCTAATGTTACACGGCTACTCGCGTCTAGACGTCATGTATGTCCATATGTCCTCGGCTACTCCACCCAGCTTACTGCAACACGATTTGTAAGTGACCAGACCAGACGTTTTCCCGAAAAAGAGTCACACCTGCGTCTTACACCCATTTATCCTATCACCAAAAAGTCATCAATTCCATCAAAAATCCTCATCATTCCATCTTCATCGCCTCACATCCATCATCGAATATGCCGCCCGCCAACATCCAAAAATGGTTCCCCTGGGCGAAAGCCCCCCTCATCTGCAATGGGCCGATGCTCAACGTCGCGACGCCCAAATTAGCCACTGAAGTAACCAAAGCAGGTGGACTCGGTAAGATTGATTTTACCATCTCGATTTTAATTTTCCATTTCTGATTAGAAATAGGCTTTCTCGCATCCGCCTTTGACGCAACACCCTCATCAGCACACCTAAAAACACTAACATCTGATCTCACTGAGGCGCAGACCCTCCTCGGCAAGACGCCCAATGGCCTCATCAACGTGGGCATAAGCTTCATCACGGGCCACGAGAGCATCTCGCGCTTCAGTGAGACGGCTCTTCCCATTCTCACGCAACTGCGTCCCGCAGCGCTGTGGCTCTTCGCACCTGATGGAAATGTAAAACCGCATGGAAGTATCATCAAGGCTGTCAAGAGCCTTGATCCTGCGCCGCGGGTGTTTGTGCAGGTGGGAAATGTGACGGCTGCGCGGGAAGCAGTTATAGACGGCGCGGATGTGCTTGTTTGTCAGGGCATCGATGCGGGTGGTCACCAGTTTCGAAGGGGCATGGGGGTTGTAAGTTTTGTGCCAGAGGTGAAGGATTTCTTGGAAGAGGAGTTCAAGGACAGGGAGGTATTGGTGCTGGGAGCGGGAGGCATTGTTGATGAGAGGGGGGTTGCGGCGGCATTGGTGCTGGGTATGAATTTTTCTCTTTTCAATTCGGGCATCTATATGGTTGTGAACTTGTGAAAGTTCCTAATGGATATTAGGTGCGGACGGTGTCGTCATGGGCACAAGGGTACGTTTTACCCATTCCCGAATTTGTCCACTGCCACAAGCTATCTAACATGAACAGTTCACCGTCGCCGAAGAATCGTGCTACCCCGAATTTCGAAAACAGCTCGTCCTGAGCACTGTCGACGGCGGCTCATCAACCCTCAAGTATGTCGCGAGGCCATTTTCACGTGCTAAGCGTCACTGGTCCACTTACACATCTGCAGATCGCCGTTCAACGACCAGGTCAGCAACCTCAGTCTGTGGGGTCCGCTCTACGACGGCAGGACCATCATGAGTACTATCCATGAGCGGTTCCTGGGGGGTGCTACCGTGCAGGAGCTGCAGAAGAGCTTGAAGGAGGAGTTTTCCAGCGATGAGGCGGTTAGGCTTGTCAACACGTGGGCGTAAGTTTTATCTCAGACTGACGAATCTAGATCTTGGAGCATGGCTGACTGTTTTGCGATAAAAATAGTGGCACGGGAGTTGGCCTCGTCAGGCAGGTTAAGCCGGCGGGTGAAATTGTAACGGAAGTGCTTGAGGGTGCCAAGGAGAGGATTCGCAAGACGGCAGGGCAATTGTAGGTGCGGTAATCTTTCTGAAATATTTCGAAAGGTTCCTCGATCAGTCTGGGGAATAGATAGGACATGAACATCAACCCAATAACACAATTCACTTTGACGCTCTTCAAAAATGTCAACAATGGCACTGTATTCGTCTATGCTCGTCATGAAGCACGTGTACAAAAACGAGTATGATCCACCCGTTGTGTATGATACATTAAAACCACCCCTTTTATATGATTTCCCCTCTTTCATTCTTCCCCGATCCACGGTCAACTCTCTTACAAGTTGGCCTTGGACTTGGCCTTCTTCATGATGGGGTCCAGCTTGGTGGCCTTCATGATGTCGCCCTTGACCTTGAGCTTGCCGGACATGAAGAGACGCTGGGGGTTGGCGGAGCCCTCGACGAGCTTGCCGAAGTCTTCCTCGGAGAGGAGAAGGGTGACTATTTTTTTTGAGAGTATTAGCATGGCCAATTTCTACACTCTGGGGGTGGAGGGTCAGAAAAAAAACTCACCAGTGGGCTTGCCGGTGCCCTTGCCGACGCGACCGCTCTCCTTGAGGTCGACGTGCCAGCTCTCGGTCTCGCCGGCCCTGTTCTTGAGGGTGAAGGCGAAGACGCCGTTGGCCTGCTTGATGGCGTCCTTGCGCTCGCCCTCGGAGCCGGCGAGGACGCTGTCGATGACATCGAAAGCGCTGGAGGAGGGGAACTTGTCTGGAGGCTGGGTTAGTTTTGATATTCTATTGTTGAGGGGTTCTGCGATGCCCGTCTGCGATGTCGCTTCGTTTCATGCGATGTCCGGGTAGAGTATCTCATCGGTCCGCAGAAGCATGTGACGAGCGAATCGCGACATCGACGGGCAGGTTGGAAGCATGTGTACGCACCGTTAGCGAAACCCATTTTGGCGGTTTGTGTAGAGATGGAGGCGGTTGGGAATTATGTGAAGAGTAGATGTTGAGGAGGATTAAAATTTCGTGAGGAAAGAGAAGGAGTGCGGGGGGGAAGCAGAGCAATTGAAGAAGTCCTAGTCTTGCTTATATGTATTGCGAGGGCATGCGCATTCGGCTAGATTGGGGGTTGGGTGTGGAGGAAGCGAGCAGGCCAAGGTGAGCAGACTGTGAGTGCGAGTGTGAGCGGCATGTGATGGTTACCTCGGCCTGACATCATGTGCGTGCTGGGCTGGCTCTCGCTCCAACACTTGGGTGCTGGGTTTGGTTTGGTCCGTTGACTGGGCCGGGGGAGCATGATGGAGACTGGGGGACCAGAACTGGGGAACGGATACTGACCAAAACCAGACTGGGGCGGGATTCAAGCACTCACCCGGTGGAGTCATGCTGGAGCCAGTCGCTTTCTGGACTTGTTCGCGACGAGAAGGAAGATGCCACGAGCAGAGCACAGTATCTGGAGGATGGTCGTGGTCCTCGGTACACTTGGGCTTGGGCTTCCTGGGGGATGGTTTCCCCTCATTCTCCCCAGCTTTCTGCTCCGCTGGATAGCCGGACGCTGAAAAGGTACCAGATTCAATGCTCGGACGGAACACACTCAACGCTGCTGAACCCCGTGTACACACCTCTGGCACTGTCCATCCGTACTCGTACTGGGTTGGGGCCTCTGCCCGCCCCGGGCTTGGCTTGCTGTGCTCCGTCCAGCAGCCGTCCCTGTCCGCCATCTCCAGTGCCCAGTGCCCATTTCCACAGCGCCCAGCACCGAACGGAGCCACAAGTTATACCGAACGGACCAGACGGGTCCCTACAATCATGCAAATCCATCATTTTGATGATTGCAACTCCTCCGAGGAACCCAAATGCTCATAAATGACCCTGGCGGCATACCAGACTCCCCTTCGGCTATTATATTCTGTACTCAGACTCGCTCAACCGCGCGACAGCCGCCCGGGGTTCGGAAACTACAAAGCCCATCCCAGCCCATCGCTTTCGCAAAAACTGCCACTGTAATGGCAATTCCCGCCTCCAGTGGAGCTGTTATCAATCGCAATCCCGTGTCCCCTGCGCGCGTTGCCTACCCTTGAAGGAAATCCATTCGAATTGATACCGACATTTTTTTTTCGACGTCGACACTCACGTGCGCTCCATACAGCATTGGCTGGGGGCTCTGAGCCGGCTAGATACCCGATATTTGTCTATGATGGCGTTTATTTATATGAGATCTTTTGGTACAGTATGCTGTGAAGTGCGTGTTGGTATTGTACATCAGAGATGTGTGATCGATGCGCTTTTTATATCCGCCTGCCGTGCTTCAATTGCTTTTGTCCTTTGCATGCAATGCATCTATTTAGTACACTCGCCCGCGCATCGCAATCTAATTCCATACGGCAATTCCATATCGCTCGTCGCTCTTCGCCTATTTCCGATTCTACTTATAATTCCCAGTCTGGGACCGCAAAGTCTCGCTGCTGTGGCCAATGCTCCGGCCTACATATCGTTAGCAAACGAATTTGATGCCGAGGTGTAACAAACAACAGCATTCCCATGTCTCAATGCCTCGAGCATATGTGACAAAAGAAACCTGGGTTGTAGGTGAAAGACAGAAGAACGATCCAAAAAAAAAGTGCATCAACATACCTCGTCAACAACAACGTAGCCATCCTCCTCCTCCGCTCAGAAATCTCCTCCGCAGCCGTCAACCGCAGCCAGTCCCCCAGCCAGCTCCTCAAATCAGTCTCGCTCTTCCCCAAAACATCAATGCCTCGCTCCGCACACGCAATGCGCAGCTCCTCCACCTCCAAGCCCATCGGACCCCCATCCTCAATAATGTTCTTGTCATCGCCCTCCAGGAATGCCATTCGTAGCCGCCCCTTGATCTGCCACATACCCGGCGGTGTAAATCCCAAACGATCCCACATTGTGCCCGACAAGTGCAAGCTCTTGAGTACATGCTTCCTCACCACGGCCGGACTGATGCGAGGACTGAGCACCCCATGAGGATACTGCTCCTCGAGCTCATCGAAGGCTGCTCGCCGGCGCTGCTCCGCCTTCTGAAGACCAGAGTACTGCTGCTTTGGTATGCGGCACGTGTACGGTACCACGCCGTCGACGTAGATGACCGCCAGGGCCGTGAATTCCCCTATGACGAGCAGCATGAGTCCGAACAGCGGCAGGCGGAGCATGTCGTGCCGCACTCGCCAGAGGAGCACCCAGTCTGCGCGGGAGAATGTCTTGGGCACATATTCCGGTTTCCAGATCGAAGGGCGATCGTCGGCGGGTGTTCGCTCGAGCTTCTCTTTCAGAAGACGTCGGTTCGCCAGCACTGCTTTCAGTCCATCTTTGTAGAACCGCAGGTACCCCTTTCCGAGCTGGAAGAGGTACTGAAAGGTCGAATCGGTCGAACTTCGCTGGGGAACGTCGAGAAACGGAGGCCGTGTCGAGGCCGGTGGGTTGAGAAGAGGGCTTTTGGCGATTCGGGTCTCGCGACGGCTGCTGGGGGTGTTGTTGCTGTGGGCTTGGCGTCGCTGCTGGCTGAGGAGGAGGGCGATGGGAGGAGAGCTGTGGAGTTGTATTTTTGCAGAGGACGCATTGGAGAGGAGGCACCTTGTGTGGGAGGACGCGCAGTGCCGCCGGGGGATTTGCGCACTCATGGCGCTTGTTATTTTGGGTTCTGGTGGTGTTGTGCGAATGTGAAATTTGCGTTTCAACTTTTTGGAGACTGTCATCTCCAAATTGGCCATGATGGCTTGGAGCTCCGATTTGGAGGTTTGCGGGGCAATTGATTGGTCAGATGGAGGGCAGAGGCCGGGATTATGGGCACGTCGACGGGTCATGGTGACAGCTGTATATTATGTACATGTGTACTGGTGGGATAAGTTTCCAAAGAGACATTTTCCTTGGCATATTGAGCAAGGCAGCTAGTTCAATTCCAAATCTTACGTCTAGAATGGCCTCTATAGATTTAAACATGTTTCCAGTCGAGAACCACGTCTCTTGAACAGCAATGGGAGTGAAACTCAGCTCTACGAATACCACCAGCTTATTGTCGTGCTACCGAGCACCTAGATGGAAATAGCTACATGGAATTAGATTGCTATAAAATAGCTTACTGCGCCCATATATCAGGCACCATCGGGAAATTTTCCTTGAGCATATGTTTCACGCACTGTTGCAAGCCATTAGAATTATTGGAACTGGTGGATCTCACCAAACCACGCCTCAAGTCCCGAGCCATCATCTCGTTTCGGTGACTAATCCCGAGTTGCCGATTCTGGAAATATACCCACCTTGAAAAATCACGACATCGACCGCCTTTACTTGACTCAATTGAACAAAAAAGTCTCCAGCATTGGTTATATACTGAGTTCTGATCGATCCATTGCATTCTCTTCCAATTGACGCAAATATGGTATGCTGAGGGTTTCCGATGTGCCTGACCTCCATGGCTCAGTTGCTTGTAATGACTTGGCCGCTGACAAATGAATAGGTCCACGCCGATGCGTCCAATTTCGCCGACGGCGTTACCAAGGATGATGCTTATGAGCAGGTGCTCATGCAGGCGGAGGGACTGTGTATAGATCAGCGTAATTGGGTGAGTTTTCACTTCCTGATCCCTTCAGATGTGGCGAGACTAACAGCGACAATAGGTCTAGTGAGAACATTCACTGTCACGTAGGAAATGAAACGTATCTCTGACTGTCATTCAGCAACTTGGCCAATGCCGCATCTCTACTATGGCACGCATATAAGTCATTACCGGCTCCAAGCAAAGAAGTCAACTGAGCAGGTATGGTTCTTCTTCACAGATCTCACTCACAGTCGCCAAACTAACACGACACAGGGTTCTACGTTCTGGACCCATCATCTACAAAGCCACAGCTCATTCTGGGCCCGTTCCAAGGAAAAGTAGCCTGTCAGACTATTCAATTCGGTAAAGGCGTCTGCGGAGCTGCCGCCGCATCGCAAGAGACGCAGCTGGTCGCGGATGTGGACAAGTTCCCCGGCCATATCGCTTGCGACGGGGACAGCAAAAGTGAGATCGTGGTACCCATCCTTGCGAAGAAGGATGGCGAGAAGAAGGTGGTGGCTATTATCGACGTTGATTGTGTTGTTGAGAGCGGATTTGATGAGCTGGACAAGAAATATCTGGAAGAGCTGGCGTCGTTGTTGGGCCGAAGCTGCGATTGGTGAGTATCGGCGAGGCGGCCGTAAAGGATGGCATACATGACAAAAATAAATGAAAATCACATTCCAGACGAATCGGCCCAAAGATAGTGTGATACCACGCTTAGATGGCCTTGGTGGCGAACTTGTACTCTAGCGGCTGGTTTAGCTGGACTTTTCACGATTTCCAGTACAGGCGACTTGGATGAGGTGGTGTGCTTGATGCATTCCTGACAAAACAATGACGATATTGGAGATGGTTTCTGGAAAGAGATGTTTCACTTCCTGAGCTGAACTTGCTTGCTCACCATGTCAACCCCGGAAGACCCTTAAGTTGCTCAGTAAAGGTCTGAGACATGTGTGGTGGCCGTGGCGACGGAAGAGGGTATCGTGTCTCAGGATATCGATCCATTGCATCGTCAATGTCTCCACTCAGAGCTTGACTTCGAGTGCTAGTTATTCTTTCGCATTGGCAGACGGATAAAGAAAATAAGTGTCTGCCACAAGGAGACGAATGGAATAGCAACTCGGAAGTCTAATTTGATGATTCGTGCATGTCGCGTACATGGTTCGACACTTGCACGACGCACAATGGGGGGCCTTCTACTCCGAAAAGGTGCAATTCAACCGTTGCAAGCCTATTCAATAGCACTTGGAACAAAAACGTGTGGATAGCAATTGACAAGAAGACGACGAGAAACTGCAGAGGAAAATAAGCCTATCAGTAAGCGTTGCAACGATAGTTTATTTTTACTTCGCCTTCCACACGTCCATCCACACTGAAATAAGCGCACAGCCCAGTCCATTGGCCGGCAACCGTCTAACTTGCTAGTGTGTGCCGCGAGGCGACGTCAGCAGCGGCGCTAGCAACGCATCGGAACACGCCAGCTTTGAGGCGCTGCAACGACTTTGACGGCCGATCTGATCTTGTTCGGGCTGTGGATGCGTAGCATTGACAAAAAGACTCGTTTGACGATACTGTGGTGTCGCAGTGTCTTGAATCATGGTACGATATCAGCTGGCTTTGCACGCTTGAGGGCATTGCCTTGGCAGGTCGGAGACCTCGTCGATGACTTTGTGGATTAGAGTTTCCGTTGCCCAGGGGAAGCGCAACTCTGCCCTGGATCTCGGATGCTGTAGGCTAGGCATTTCAATGACAGCCTGGTGGATCTGCGTTGGGTGCTGGTGGAGAAGATTGGATTGACGGCATCGAGCCAAGATGGCCGCTGCAATGGTTGGGGCTGGCAACAATGGGAACGTGGACAGGAGAAAAGGATTTTCGTCAGGGGCAATTCGAGATGTAGGATATTGAAAAGGAATAGCGTGATGCCCGAGACTGTGCTAGGCCATGTCTGGCTCTGATTGCATTAAGAATGATGCGCAAATGTCGTGTTTTTTGGATCATGAACTTGGCTTGATCGAAATCGAGTCTCCAGAATGGGATGGGGCCAGCCGGGCTGACAGGGGGACGCGATGGGCAGCCACCGCAGGTTCAGCGCGATGGACCAGTCACAGCGGCGGAATGGCTCACCAGCCTCCCAGTTTTGACAGTAGCCCCGCTGGTCCAGCCTTCCCACGAACAATTGATGCCTCTGAGACCTCTGAGACCTCTGATCCTCCCTGTCTCGCCCTGTTTCCAGGCTCCCGGCTGCGTCAAGGCCGCGTGCAGGGGGAATCCGCGCCGCATCCGTCCAGGTCGTGCCTTCCCAACCACTTCAATGTCACTGTCTTCCCAGTCTCTTGCGCTGTCTCCCTCCGGCCCTGCCCCGCCGGCCCTGGCACCACCCCGGCGCAAGCTCTCACTCGCAGCTCATGCACAGCTTCCCGCTGCATCAGCCATTGCCCGTCAGCCCCTCGGCGAATCGCATACCAGCCAAACAAAACAAGGCGTCACCCTCGACTTCTGCTTCCCTTCTTCTCTTCATTGTCTTTGTCTTTTTGTTCCCGGAGCCCATTGTATTTGCCGTTTTCAACACGGCCGATTTCACCCTTTCAACTTCTCTCATGATTTAAATACGTTCGGGGTTTTTAAACTTCGCCTTCGCTCTCTTGCCCCCACCACTCGTTTTGAACCGGTCCCCTGCGCCACCCGTCAATGTAAACAAAGTCGACGAACCACCATCGTCATCGAGCTAGGCCAAGTCAACAACAGCGCCAAAGCCCACCGCTTCTCACAGAGACAACGATTTTCTTTCACCAAAGGGCACAAGCCGCCCGCTCACAGCAAATATGGCAACCAAATCAAAGACGTTCGCCCTCAATGGTGGACACACAGCAGGCATCTTCGCCGACATGACGGTCGACGGGCCCGTCATTGGCACCTTGGTGGCTGTGGTTGACCGGGCAAAGAACCTGCCCAACAGGAAGACGATTGGCAAGCAAGATCCCTATTGTGCTGCACGACTGGGAAAGGAGGCAAAGAAGACGACAACAGACATTCGAGGAGGACAAACACCGAAATGGTAGGTCAATGTCTACGACTGATGCACGCATGATCCCCTAGCCACGCTCGCAGCTACGCAATGACAGCCCGGCACCACAACAACAGAACACTAACATAACATAGGGACCAAGAACTCCGCTTCACGGTGCACGATTCACCAGACTATTACCAGCTCAAGGTGTCTGTCTTCACCGATGACAAAAAGACGGACTTAATTGGAGAGGCGTGGATCGACCTGAAAAGCATCATCGTGGCTGGAGGTGGACAGAGCGACATGTGGCAAGGCTTGACGTGTCGAGGCAAATACGCCGGCGAGATTAGAGTCGAAATCACATTCTACGACAGTCGACCACGACCAGAGAAGCCGGCAGCCAAGCAGAGACAGCAAGCTTCTACAGAACAGGATGCTGCTGGTTCTTTGAAACAGAGAACGCCAGTCAAGAGGCGGCCGCTACCATCAGACCCTGTGACAGGAGAAGCACCCGTTACTCCTCCCGTCGCGGTTCCTGCGCAACAAGAGCCAGTTCACACTCCTCGCTCTCACGCAAAGTCAACTTCACACTCAGCATTCATCCCAACTCAGTCGCCGCTTCAGTCTGTCGAGTACAATACGCCTCAGGGTGCCCGTCAGTTGACTGAAAGAGACCCTTACACCCCGTCACCACACTCGGCTCATCGTCATGGACACCGCGCTAGAGAGTCACACGGAACACCATCGAGGCATCACGAAGAACGAAGCTACGGCGAGAGGAGTCAGGCTTCCCCTTATGATCAACCGGATCCACGCGGCTCGCACAGTTCCTTTTCTGAAGTCCATGAGCTGCCCGATGAGAGAGGGCCACCGTGCTCCTATGTTGATAATGCACCCCCACCACCACCAGCCCATCGTTCAAGACAGAGCAGTGCAGGTCCGGATGCTAGCCACCATTACGACACCTCCCCGCAGAAATCACCAATGCCTATGCGTAACGATGTGTTGCGGAGTGAAGCTCACAGACAGTCAGTATCCGCCTACCCCGGCCAGCCCGTTTTTAAGGCATACGACCCGTCTATGGCAGCAGCAGCAGCACCAATGCAGATCGCGCCGCGAAACGATTCGCCTTATGATTCGCCTTCGTCTCAACATTTGTCCCGCAGCCCTGGACCAAGCTACAGCCCTGGGTACAACCACCATACCAGGTCTATGCAACCCACGGTTGAGGATGTTCCGGACTCACCAAACACACCTTATAGACATAGCGGTTCTCGGGCATACCAAGACGAAATGGGTTATCATCCCAGCCCTGGATCATCCTCACAGCTCGTGAGCCGTTCTCCTGGCGCATCTCACCAATACCATGACGGTCACTCGCCGTCATACGATCCCCGGGAGCACCCAGATCAGAATAGTCACCCCTCATCGGTGTCGCCATTGTCTGTTATGGACTATTCAAACACATTCTCACAGGTTTCATACCACTCCCAATCCAGTCAACATGTGCGTCCGAGAGGGCATAGTGACTTGGAGCTTACTTGTTCTCACCAATCGCAAGGATATGTACCGCCCGCCGTGCCAGCATCGCTATCACCAGGCGTTGATCTGGCACTGTCTCAGGAGTTCTCTGATCGCTCCTATCAAGATCACCGGTATGATGACCGGTATAATGCTACACAGCATATGACTCCCACTCGTGGGCGCCATCGCAGCGAGGGACCGCCTTCCTATACAAATTCACCGCAAACTTACACACCGCCGTCCTACGATGGACGATCTGTCGTGACATACTCTAGCCGGCCACCTCAGCAAGCCACGAGACCCAGGAACTCGCCCAGCCCTGTTCCTAGCCCGCAGCATGCGATTCGCAGAAAATCTGTGAGCCCAGCACCGCCGTCGAGTGAGAATAGAAGGTTGTCCGATATTCCATTTGGGCCGGATTCCTACGATGCTTTCAATACAAGCATGACTGGACCTGGCGCCTCGGCTGCCCGGACAGAGAAGATAGACCCCAATGCCAAAATCATTGGACACGATGGTCGAGAAATCGATCCATCTGATTACTTGCCTATGGAGACGTGGGCCCCCGAGCCGGAACCCAGAGGCAAAGCGAAGCAAGCATCGCCTGAGCCGCGTGCTCGGCCATCACCCTCAGGAGCCCAACCCATGCCGCCGAGCGGAAGACGGCCGCTGCGTGTTGTTGCTCGTCCGGACTCGATGCCTGCACAGCAGCCTACTGCACCGTCTCCCTATGCACAAGCAGACCCTATGCGCACCCCTCCAACAAGTGGTCGCAACCATCTGCAGAAGAAGGGCGCCCGTGGGCATTCGGCATCGATGTCGAGCCCCTTGGCCCCGATCTCACCAGACAATTACCAGGAGAGACCCGCCCCATACACACCCACGAGGGGGCCTCACCGGGGAAGCTCCTATGACTATCCTAATGAGAACCATGCACCGCACTATGGATCTGGACCACCAATTCCTGCCAAGGTGCCTCTGCCAGTGATGAGCGGCGCCAATGGGGGTGCAGATATGTCCTTGATGGAAGAGATGCAGAGAATTGACATTGGTGCGGGGCGATCTAGACGTCGCGGGGGATACTGATAAATGACTTTACATGAAATGATTTGAGAAAGATGGACTTTGTTTTGTATATTATGTTACGTTCATGGGGAGACGCTGGCGTTTTAGAGCACCCCTAGCATATAAACTGGGTACATATGACCATGGGAATTGAAATTGACGAATTTTGGCTTCCATAGAACTTGATCAAATCCGTGATGCACTGCTGAGCTGTAGTGATGAATGGCCTGTTTTTACGTATTACTTTTTTCTGATTTTCATGTTCCTAGTGTCGGGCATCTGGCGGGTCTGGCACCTTATTAAACGTGAGGCTGGAAGTTGCAGCTGCGCTAATCCAGTTGAGGAAAGGCTGATCTGCCCCGCGGCACCTTTCCGTTTTTGTCTGACCGCATTGGATCTTGAACTCGGCAGAAAAAAAAATCACAGGTACCAAACCACTATCAATTGTGTGGGCAAGTAAACTACCATACAAGTCGGGCCGTCAAGACAAAAAAGGACACCACCAGATCGTCAGCATTCAGATCAACGACACGATGGCAGCGGCTCAGGCGGGGCCCCTCCCGTCAGTCAAATTGCCTTCTGGCCCATCCCCAATCACAGCCGAACAACGATACTGGAAGACGTTTAAGAATCAACTGCTTATCCCATCGCCGACGAGCTACCCCGTCACGAACATCTCCTACAACAAGGACTCATTCGTCGTCACAACAGGCACACGTGTGCAAATATACTCGAATCGCACGCGAAAACTCCTCAAAACCATCACGCGGTTCGGCGATGTCGCTAGGAGCGGAGATATTCGTCGAGATGGCAAGGTCCTCGTCGCCGGTGACGATACGGGTCGCATGCAGGTCTTTGATGTGAATTCACGAGCGATTCTGAAGACTTGGACGGAGCACAAGCAGCCTGTTTGGACGACCAAGTTCTCACCTACGGAGCTGACGACCCTGTTGAGCGCGAGTGATGATCGGACGGTCCGTCTGTGGGATCTACCGAGCAATGAGGCGACGACGTTTGTCGGACACAGCGATTACGTGCGATGTGCGAACTTTATGCCTGGCACCATGTTTGACATGGTAATCTCGGGAAGTTATGATTCTACCGTTAAATTGTGGGATCCAAGGACGGCAAGCAACTCTGCCGTCATGACTTTCAAGCACGCCGCGCCGATCGAGGATGTTCTCTCACTGCCCTCCGGCACTACCGTTCTTGCGGCTACAGAAAACTCCGTCAGTGTCTTGGATCTGGTTGCCGCGAAACCACTACACATGATCACTAATCATCAAAAGACCGTGACGTCTCTAAGTCTGGCGTCTAATGGCACGCGTCTAGTAACGGGTGGTCTGGAAGGACACGTCAAGGTCTTCGAGACAACGGGCTGGAACGTCGTCAACAGCGTCAAGTATCAATCGCCCATCCTGTCCCTGCAAGTCATTCCCTCCGGTGACGGTGCCGAAGCCAGTGATCGCCACCTCGCCGTCGGCATGCAGTCCGGCGTACTAAGCATCAAGACCCGTCTTACCGGCGCAGAAGCCAACCGCGAGAAGGAGCGAGAAAAGGAAATGTCCGCCTTGTTGTCGGGAACAATCAGCTCACACGACGCCAAGAAGTCAAAACGAAAGCGCCGAATCGAAGCCGCCAGCCGTCTGGATCTCGTAGGCGAAGGCGCAGACGTTGTCATCGCCAACGAACCCCGTGCGTCGCGAAAGAAGGAACGAGCATGGCAGAAGGACTTGCGTCGTGCGCGATACGGCCGTGCGCTGGATCAAGTCATTGATCGCACTTCACTTGAGTACTCGCCTATTAATGTTCTTACACTCTTGCTGGCACTGCGTCACCGAAGCGCCATGCGCCATGCCCTCGAGCACAGAGACGAAGTGAGCGTCGAGCCGGTCCTTAAGTGGGTGTGCGGTCACATCTGCGATCCTCGCTACGTGAGTGTCTGCGTGGAGGTAGGGTTGCATCTGTTGGATTTGTATGCCGAGTATGTTGGGGGTTCTGCGGAGCTGCATGAGGGATTCAGGACGCTGCATAGGCGGGTGAAGGCGGAGGTTGAGAATGCGCAGGTTGCGTGTCAGACTAGGGGCATGTTGGAGAGCTTGACGGTTGGGGCTATGTAGAGTGTTTTTGGTATTGGCATTGCAGAGGCGTTTGGGGTTTTGTGGATGTATTAATTGATGCTTTGAGACTACTTCTTATGGCTGTCTATTGAGGGTGGCTAAAAGATATATCTTGCACATGAATTTTGGTAGTCATCATCTGTAGTAAAACACGCTTGATTGGTAAAAGATCTTGAACTTCGTGTAGCTGTAATTTCTCAAAGAGCTTGCGCTGTCCCCCTGCGCTGAGGTCATATGTGCATGCCGAGAATGTTGTTCCCTGGTATGCTAACCACTGGGGTGATTGGCCTCACGCGAATTCAATAGCTACGACAGACCGTCGGCCACGACAAAGCAATGAATTGAGTGAAAGTAAAAATTGATAGTCCGAGTTAATATCCTTCTTCAAATTACATTATTATTTCAAACTTGCCAGTTGCGGTATAATTAGCGATGCTTGTTATCAGATCGTTAATCCTACCACCATCCCGGGTAGCCCCATAGACCAAGCTCCATCTCCAACCTCACCTCGAGCTTCCAAGCTTCCAAACCTCCAACCTACAAGCTCACAGCCGCCAAAATGTCTCGCCGCCCAGCAAAAGACGACTACATCGAGACGGTACTTCCCCTTCTCCCATACCCTCCTCAACAATCCAAGCTAACGCCCCCAGGACACGGGTAACAAAGTCGCCCGCAAAGCCATCCTCGTCGGTACCCAAAACATTATGCTCGGCGGCAAAACCGTCATCCAGCCCGAGGTCATGATCCGCGGCGACCTCGTCCGCACACCCAATCCTTCCTCCCCGACCGCCTCCCCGACCGTCGCCATGGGCCGCTACTGCTTTCTCTCGCGGGGCGTGCTCCTCCGCCCCCCCGGACGATTGTACAAGGGCGCGTTCACGTACATGCCGCTCCGGCTGGGCGATCATGTCTTCGTGGGACAAAACTCGGTGATCCAGGCTGCCACCGTGGGAAACCACGTGCGTATAGGACGGGACTGCACGGTGAACGAGTTCGCCATCGTGAAGGACTACGTGAGGATATTGGATGGCGCGGTTGTGCCGTCGTTTATGGTGATTCCGAGCTTTTCGGTCGTGGCGGGGAGGCCGGCGAGGGTGGTGGGGGAGGTGCCTGAGGGGGAGGTGGAGGAGTTTGAGCTGAGGGAGCTGTATAAGAGTGTTGGGAATAATCCTGTGTAGACAGATCGAGGGGAGCGGTGGGAGATGGGTGAGGGACGGGGGTGGTTGGAGGCGGTTGTTTGTGATGTTGATGGATGTGAACATGCGGATTATGGTTTGGTTGTGACGGAGAGTTTTTGGTTTGAAGTTGTTTATGATACCCCATCTAATGATTACGAATATGAAACGTAATACTGAATCCCGTGGCTACTTCCAGATTGTACAGCTGCTCAGATTTATGGTCTATGATCACGTCTGCAGATGCCTTGTCTTGCAAACGGTATGTTGACAGAATTGGTCTACACCTCGTGTCTCCTCGACGAATATACCTCCACAATCCTCTTTCCAACCATCTCACCACTCCAGTATGCTCCCGTTGCTGTACCAAGAGCCACGAATGGTGCCGTGTGCTCACCCGCAAACCACACCCGCTGATCCGGCAGTCCCTCTCTCATAATCTCGATATCTTCATCGCCATGCTCCAAGCCGACTTGGAAGTTGCAGTAGCTGCCGTGACCGGCAAGCTTATCATTCGACCATTCCGTTGCGAGAAACTCTACAGGCTGGCAGTCTTGCGATTCCGGTTCGTAGCTGGGTAGTCGGGAGTAATATGGATGGAAAAAAGTCCTCAGAAACTCCGTCTTGGCTGTTTGGGTGGCCAGCTTGGCCAACGTGCTCGTGATGTGCTTGGACTGTTCTCCGAAGGTATAGAAGAGAAGAGTAGGATGAGAATCTTGGCCCTCTAGACTGGCGAGCTCGACGGCTTCCTGGTGCCATTGGTGTGGGTTAAATTCTGGAGCGTAGCTGGGCGTGAGCCATTCTATGAAGCCGTTGACTTTCTTGTCATCATGGTGCTCGAGCCAGAAGGCGCGCGGGAAGCTGATGTATACCTGGAGTCGGTCAGCATCAACTGCGAAAAATATTAACATGGACTGGTTTGTTTTACTTTCTCCAGGCATCCGTAGCCGATGGAGTTGATGGCCTGCGTTAGTCGAGGAGGAAGTGAAAGTTCAAAGGCCGACAAGTTTCGCTTCAACCAGCCCAGAGGTGTTGTAACGACTGCTTCATCGAATGATAAAACCTCACCGTTAGTGATCTCGATCTGTACTTTGCCATTGTTGTCTGAAGGATATCGTATTTGCTTTGCTTCAGTGTGAAATCTGACGTCTGCTCCGGCGAGGGCTGGGGCGGCAATATGATTGAGTAACTTCTGATACGTGCCGGCACAGAACAGGTTTTCTTTAAATCGTCAGCAATTGAAAGCTTTAGTAGCAATTTCGTGACGCAGTCATAGTCATACCTCCTTCGATACACTCCTCCAGCCAGAAGTACTTTAGACTTTGGCGAGAGACTGGGCTGCCTACAAAAGCCCCCCACATCTCAGCCATGTTCAAAACGATCTCTCGTTTCCTCTGGCAATCAGGATCCGTCTCGGGAATGAGCTGTGGTATCCTTTCGTTGAAAAAGTCGAGTAAGCTCTTGTCGATGTCCGTCTCCCCACCAAAGTCATTTGAATGCTCAAACGCTTGTTGCACAACATCCCACACCAACGTGCTGTATTTCTCGGCTTCTTCGCGAGGCAGTAAATCACCAGCAGATGTGTAAGCCCATGTGTCACTGTCTAGACCACCGACAGAGGTCTTTGTGCTTTTGGCAAGGTCGAGGATGGGGTTATCGTCGGTCCCATGGATCCAATTCGGCCCTAGATCAACGAAATGGCCATTCTTGAGCTGCTGCTGATGAACTCGGCCGCCAACTCGGCTTCTGGCTTCCAGGACGGTGACCTTGAAGCCGTTTTGGAGGAGTATATCTGCGCATCGGAGGCCAGATAGGCCGGCGCCTATGATGGCGACATGGGGATTGGAGGCGGAGGCATATCTACGCTGCAACGATTGTGGTATGAGTTACTGATGCTTATGATGAGCCATGTAGCTGAAAACACGGCGCGCGGTGACGACAGCACGTGGGCTTTAACGAGGCAATGCCGCAACTAATGCAGCTGTGTGTTGACAGCGTACCTGTGCTGAACCTGGTCTCGTCGGTGACATTACCGAACCGTCCATTAAATGGTCACGACTTGACCAACCAGAGAACAAGGCCAATCTGAGGTCCTGATAGATTCTCGAGGAGCTGCGTTTCGACGAACTAGTGCGGCATATTGAGTAAGCATCCATGAGGCGTATGAGGTTAAGGGACGTGAGAATAAGCTTTTCTGGTGGCTTGCAATTGTGGAATTGGACAAATAATAATAATAATAATAATAATGTAAAAAGCAGAGTTGAGGACAGATGCGTGATAACGGATGCTTTGATAAATATGAAAGCTTATTTAGGGCGGCCTTTGCCCTTACGTGTATCATGGCTGGGAGGCTCGGCTTACACCAAGCGATGAGCTTGATGTCTGTTGAGGCGCGGGCACATGATCGCGTGCGGGATGGCGGGCATGAGATAGGCTGAGCTGTTCAGGACCGATATGCATGGGGCTAAGATAGGCAGATGGAGATTAAGGTGTCCGAAGACAGAAATCAACGCGGGCATCAGCCTGCGTCGACTGCTTGTCACTTTGGCATCCCGTCGATAGCCACGATGTTGGAGACGTATAAGAGGTGCCTGGAGCTATTGTGTGCACTTGCATATGCGGATGCAGAGCGAAATGCTCCATAAGCCGCAGCTAGCAGGTTATCTGCAAGGGAAAAGCATGCGCAAATGAGATTCACTTACTGAACAAAACCAGCCAATGATCCTGATAGTCGAGGGGTCACGGGAGTCGGGTTCATGGACGCTCGGGAGAAGGTGGGGTGGATGGCCGGGTCAGGTGGTGGTGAGGTTATCACGAGAACTGGCCGTCAACTCGCCTGGTCTGGAGAGAAAGCAGGGACGGGTATATGTGTAGATGCCCAGATGCTGAGGGCAGGTGCCGGCACTGGCAACGAGTGACTGACAGCTGTAGCTCCCACCCGTGGCAGCCTGACTTCACAATGTTGCGGCTGGGATTTGAACCCTGAGTCCCCGCCGTGTGTCCACATCCATGTCCCCGCCGCGACGTGTAATAGTGGCTCCAGTTCCCGCCATGCTGAACTCACCTCACCTAGGCGCTGCAAGGCCGCAGCTCACTTCCGTCATGCCCATTCTCTCGCCCCGCTGAAACTCGGGCCGAAGCAGGCACCGCATCTATATGTGCGTGCCACTTGTGTGCCAGAGACAGTGATAGTCCCAGTGACATACGTGCTGCTGGGGTCTGGTTACTGCCGGGTCCCGACTGACCTGAAGCTCCCTCCACGCCACCAACTCTCGACGATTAGACTTGATGTCGCCATATGCCCAACCGGCGCCTCTTCAACTTCTTTGCATCTCAACTTCACCATCGCTAAGAGACAAACCCGTCGCCATGAACACCCAGAGCAACTCCGACTAGGTCTGGCTATCGTCCCATCCGTCAAACTCGCAGTCGACACACTGGACGAAACACCCTCCTTCGGCTGGACCCGCAGCATGACTTGCCTCCCCGCGTTTGGTGTAGAGCTGGTCATTTCGCAACGACCGCGTGTCTTTGTTGTTGGGGAGTAGACTTCGACCGTGTTGCGAAAACTTATACATCTTCTGGACAACTCGAATTTCGCCTCCGGCTGCCATCGCCATGGCGGCGTTGTTCCCGTCCTTTTGGGGCTCGGGCATGCCCAAGCGCCTGCTTCGATATGCCCTTTCACGTCTCGACCTGCTCGATGCCGAAGCACTCGACATGGACAATCTCGATCTGGCAATCGGCAGGAACACAGTATTTGAGTTCAGAGATGTAGGAATCAAGTTGAAGGTAAGATCTGCTTTGCCTTTTCGCAAAATCTGTGGGTCCTCCCATGCTAATGTATCTGCTATCATTAGAAGCTCCAGAAGCTGCTCAGTCTTCCCCCGACATTCAGTCTTGAGAAAGCCAAAGTCCTCCTTCTTCGCATTACGATACCGATGGACCTCTACAGCAGCCCCATTACAGTCGAAGTTGAAGGCGTCGATGTGCGCTTGAGAGTGCTGGGCGATCCGTCCAAAGTCCCCCAGTCGTCAAGTACACAACCGTACGATACGGCTTCCGTTGTACCGAATACGGCCGACCTGGCGCAATCATTCCTAGAATCTGAGCCGCTTTCCGAGAGGAGACGACTAGAGAGCGCTTTGGCTGCCGAATCCAATGATCTAGGCGCTTCAGTAACCGTCAGCGATGACGGCAGTGAGGATGATTCGCGGTTTGGTACTGGCCAGCCGCTTTCATTGCCTGGGTTCCTCACCGACTTCTTGCAAGGCGTCGTTGATAGAACTCAGGTTATGATAAAAAATGTAACTTTTCAGTTAGAGTTGGAAGTGCCAGCGGAGTTGAATTCGTCAAAGCTGGAGCCAGTTTCATTTCAGATTTCCTTGGGTCAGGTGGAGGCCGAAGGGATCACTTCAGGTACCGGACACAGCATTGACGGATCACCACAAATTGTCCATCAAGATGGCAAGAGGCACCTGTCTCTCTCAAACATCCGGGCTTGTCTCATATCCGAGGCCGACGCATTTGCTGTATTGACCCGCTCACCATCTCTTGCTTCACCATCCCTGGCTTCGTCGCCGGCTATGACCCGAAACCCACCTTCACGACAAGCTACCTTTTTGTCCAAGGGAAGTTTTCACGAACAGCCAATGGCTGCTCTTCAAGAGAGCTTCCGTGAGCGACTATCCGACGATGTCAGGTCCGAGGGTCCGGATGACACGCTCGCTGATAGTGAGGACGCACTCGCAATTCCATACGACTTATCAGACGTGGAACAAGCCCCGGAAAATGAAGTCCAGGACTATTATGACGACCAAGGGCCGTCAACACCCCGGGCATCGACATACCTTGACCCTGACGAGCTTGCACATACTTCATCTCTCTTTCATTCTTCCATAGCCGAAAGCGAGCGCCAATCGCCAATGCAGTCGAAGACTGCCAGCCAACTGCTGGAAATGGGTATGGCCCCTGACAACGATAACCTCGCGCATGCTGAACACTTTCACGACGCGAGCTCTTCTGATTTGGCACTGTCTGGCATATACGACGAGCCGAGCCCTGCCCCAAGCACCCAAGCTGGTTCGATGGTGGCGTCTGTGGATGATCTGACCCAGTCACATTTGTATACTCACGAGGAGGCAGATAGTATGTATATGAGTGCCTTTTCACAAGCAAGCGAGCCGTCAAAAGCATTGAAGAGAGAAAACTTGGAACAGCCAGAGAATATCCAGCAGGTTCTACCCGACGAGAGCGCTGGCACAAAAGGCGAACAACTCCAACAACCTCAGAGGCTTGAAGCGAGTCAAACCACCGATGTCATCCCTCAACCCGTCCACGAGGAAGCCAAAATCCAAGTCGTATTCAAGGGAGACAATTCTCAGCCAGACGAAGGATTGTCGGAAGAGCCGAGATCACGGACACCAGTCATGCCAGGAGCATGGGACGATAGTGCTGACAGCAGCCCTCATACCATAGCTGCTCCCGAACTGCACCAGAACACCGTCGAGCCAGAACTTGAAGCTATGCGGCAAGGTAGTGCCACATCTGATACGGACAGCAGCCTGTCGTCTCCTGCATTCAGCAGGGCATCACTGTTGCCTCAGAAAGCAGACAATTTTGCCGACACACCTGATGTCCCAGAAGATGATGGCATTGCAACCCCGAAAGGACCACCCAAGCTCGTCAAAGAAATTCTATATCTTGATCATGTTTCGATCTACATCCCGTCACAACACCAACATGTCCATATCGAGGTTGAGTCTCCAGAGATTGCAAGCCGGATGTCGCAAATGCTGGGACAATCTTCGATTTATCCGCAGGCACCTGGAGCTTTCTCGGTACATGGGTCAGCCTCCTCAAGGTACGCTCAAGCTCCAAATAAGGCTGCGAGTGACAGCACAGCTTTGGGGCAATTTGAAGTAAACCTTTCACCAATCACAATCAACTTCGATGCGTCCATTGCCTTTTTATTGGCCATGGTGGTAGAGAGGCTGCTGAAAGCTGCGAAAAGCGATGACAAGCCATCTGCGTCAAACAAGCCTCTCCGAACAGCTCAGGAAACGAAGCCAAGCTCCGGACCCCGTGTTCAGGTTGTCGCTGAGCTGATCACGGTTAACTTCCTTAACAGGCTGAGTGGGTTGATTAATCCCACTATTCCCCATGGAGAGTTTCCATCCTTTGACAACGACCGAGAGGTGCTGCTGAACATGACTTTACTCAATCTCCGGGTCTCGTCGTCACCCTTGGCCAAGGATGCAAAGATTCCGATGGCAGCGAGCAGAGCCGTTTTACCGAAAGATGGCGACATACTGACCAAGATCGAGCTGGAGAAGTTCCGGTTCGGCTATGCTAGAGGCGATATTCTATCATTTGATAGTGCGAGACAAATGAGTACTTCCATCAGAGACTCATTTATTTCAACGGGTCACGATATCGGTATCGAAATCCTCCAATCTGGCGATACCATCAGGACAAATGTTGAAACGTTGCCGCTCGTTGTTCAGATCGACTTGCAACGCCTTGACGAGACTTTTGGCTGGTTCGGTGGCCTGAGCAGCTTCCTTAACATGAGTGCGTCGATGACGTCGAGCCCGTCGCCAACAGCGAAGCCTGTGCAGTCTGTGGCAACGCCAAAACCACGAGGCGTTCGGTTCCAGACGCCCATTGACCCTCAAGACAAGTCCGCCGCGTCCCAGAACAAGATCAATTTGAGGGTTGGAAGCACGTTGGTCGAGCTAGTGGGCAAAGACTGCAGTGTGGCTATGGAAACAAGCGCTTTGAAGCTCGTGAGTCGAGACGAGGGCATCGGAATGGGGTGCAGCAGATTACGAGTTTCTGGCCCGTACCTCAAGAACTCATTAGCAGACCCAGCAATTACCACCGAAGTTGGAGGGATGAGGCTCGAATTTCTCATGGCGCCAAAGAATACTGACCTCGAAAAGCTTGTGGAGCTCGTCACTCCTTCCAAGGTCAAATTCGACCAAGAGGACGAAATCATGGTAGACACGCTGCCGCGCCAGCGATCAAAAGGCTCTGTATTGCGAGCCTCTCTTGACACAGTGAAGGTTTCGGTCAAGAATATTGCGCAGCTGTCTGCTCTTCCCGCACTTGGCGAAGAAATAAGCAAGCTTGCAGCTGTGGCGAAATACCTTCCAGAGGATGACCGGCCTGGCCTGCTCACGTTGACACGGGTTCAGAAATTGTCTGTCAGCTGTGAACTTTTCGACAACATTGGGCACATCAACTGTGATATTCGAGAAATTGACGTGGGCCAAATCACCGTTCCGGCTCTCGTCGCGGTTGCTGTGCATGGAATCAATGTGCGACGGAACACCACAGAAGAGCTTGTCAGCTCCAGCCTATTTGACGGTGCAATGGAAGCACCGTCAGAAGGCCCGGTTCTCAGGGTGCGCATGATTGGAGATGAGATTGAATCAATCGTCAAGCTTAAGTTGCAGGACCTCAGATTCGAATACAGGGTCGTTACGATTATGGATTTTTTGAACCTCGCCTCTGATGCTACGCCTCAAGATTATGAAGCTGGTCTTGCGGCTTCCGTGGCTAACCTTGGTGATCAAGCACATAGCGCCCTTGCGCGAACCCCTCCGGAAAATACTGAAAAGTCTACATCCACGAGTAAACCCACGACCCTGGATGTCGGCTTCAGAGACTGCATCATAGGACTCAATCCGTACAAGCTGCCATCAAAGATGGCTGTCGCACTGACGGATGCCCATTTTGAGGCCATTTTGCCTCAGAACGGCAAAACCAAGGTATCTGTTGGGATCAATAAAGCATCTGTTCTCTTGATAGATGATGTCGGACAACTTGAGAGCGCGAGAGGTCCATCCGGAGTCGCCCGAGTGCGGCCATCGTCATCAGTTTCTCGGCAAGTGGAGGAGATGTGTGCGCGTGGTTTCGTGGACATATGCTACATTTCGTCAGCCAGTGTTGTGGCCTCTATCATTCCAGACCCAGCTAGCGATACTAAAGTTGAAGTTGAAGTACGCGACGACCTCCTTGTAATGGAGACGTGTGCCGATTCAACGCAGACGCTGATCACACTTGCCAATGCGTTGAAGCCTCCAACGCCGCCAGCGAAGGACAATAAATTCAGGACCAAAGTGCTCCCTGTCCAGGACCTGCTGGCTTCCATTTCCGCCGAGGCGTTTGGACGACCCGAGGGGGAATATGACTTTGACCAAGACTTTGCTGGTGCACAGGAAATGGCTGGCAGTGGCTCTGAGGACGAGTTCGGAAGCGAACGGATGCTCCCTGTCGATTCCCGGTTCTTCGGGTCACAGTCCACAGGAGAGGAGCTTTTCGATGCGACGAAGAGCATGAGCATGTCTCAAGACGCCTTGATGGAGGACACAAACGAGGGTGTCTTGCTCTCCGGGTTCAACCAGTCTCAAAACGAGCTGGCCGAGAGCACCAGTGATTTGGCCATTCACGACAACTTCTTTGATCAAAACACTCCGGAAGAACACACGGCCATGGTTTGGAACTCGAATACCAACTCGTATGACCGAGCCCCATCGAGTCTGATCAAGCAGAGTCCGTTCAAGGTATCAGTGCGGGATGTCCACGTCATCTGGAACCTTTTCGATGGTTACGATTGGACAAAGACGCGCGACATCATCACTAAAGCTGTTGAAGACGTAGAAGTGAAAGCCACGGAAAGACAGGCTCGGCGAGCTGGTATGCAGGTGTACGAGGAAGAAATCGAAGATGAAGAAACCATCGGAGATTTCCTGTTCAACTCCATCTACATCGGCATTCCATCGAATCGTGATCCACGGGACCTCACCCGTGCCATCAATGAAGGTCTCAATGACAATGCTACGGAAACAGAGTCTGTCGTTACCACCACCATGACCATGAACACGAATCGGACCTCGTGGCGAACCCATGGCAAATCCAAGAAGCGCCTTCGATTGAACCGCAGCAAGCATCATAAGATCATGTTCGAGCTCAAGGGAGTCAGTGTGGATATGGTCTTGTTCCCTCCAGACGCGGGGGAGACGGTCAGTAGCATTGATGCTCGAGTGGAACATTTCGACATATTCGACCGCGTACCTACATCAACCTGGAAGAAGTTTGCGACCTACGATCAAGACCACGGCGAGCGTGAGATGGGCACGAGCATGATCCACGTCGAGCTTTTGAATGTCAAGCCTATCTCTCAACTTGCGGCATCGGAAATGGTAGTGCGAGCAACAGTTCTACCGCTGAGGCTGCATGTAGACCAGGATGCACTGGATTTCATTACGCGATTCTTTGAGTTCAAGGACGAGAAGGTACCTGTTCATGCTTCGCCAAGTGACATTCCATTTGTTCAACGCGCCGAGGTTATGGACATCCCAGTCAAGTTGGATTTCAAGCCCAAGAGAGTGGATTACGGTGGACTTCGATCTGGACACACGACGGAGTTCATGAACTTCATCGTTCTCGAAGAGTCTAGGATGGTCCTACGACACGTCATCATTTATGGTGTGGCAGGTTTTGACCGATTGGGCAAGACGTTGAACGACATCTGGATGCCGGATGTCAGAACAAATCAGCTTCCTGGTGTCGTTGCCGGGTTGGCGCCAGTGCGCTCGTTGGTCAATATTGGTAGTGGCTTCAGGGATTTGGTCGAGATCCCGTTGCGAGAATACCAGAAGGATGGTAGGGTCATCCGGAGTATCTCCAAAGGGGCTGTCGCATTTGCGCGCACCACCGGCACCGAGCTCGTCAAACTCGGTGCAAAGCTCGCGGTGGGTACACAGTATGCTCTGCAGGGGGCCGAGGACATGCTCACTGAACGCACGCAACCGGAGGGGACCTGGGAAGAAGACGATATGGACCCCGAAGACAAGAAGCAGATTTCCCTTTATGCAGACCAGCCGACAGGGGTGCTACAGGGGATTCGTGGAGGTTTCAGATCACTGACGCGGGATGTGAACTTGGCGCGAGACGCCATCATTGCGGTGCCCGGTGAGGTTATGGCAACGCAGTCAGCAGCGGGTGCAGCCAAGGCAGTGCTGAACAGAGCTCCGACTATCATATTCCGCCCGGCTGTTGGTGTGACGAAGGCAATTGGGCAGACGCTCATGGGGGCAACAAATGCGCTGGACTACGACAACAGGAGGCGCATAGGCGAGGTGAGTCAGAAATTCCCATGCTTATTCCTTTGTTTCGTTCTCTTTCTGATTATACATACTGACTTTAAACAGAAATACAAACACTGAGCGTACATGAGACGAGGAAAACATGTATGAGAAACGACAGGCCCATGAGACATACCGAATCCTTCTTTTTGTGCATTAGTACGGCGTTCTTGGTCTGGCGGGTACTGCTGCTTTGTGACTGCAACACGGTAGACTGGCGATATAAGGAGGAGCAACGATGCCATCAGAGGAGGATTTCTCATTTTAAAGGCGATACCAGCGAACAAGATTGTGGAACCATTTCATTAGTTCATTAGATTCACATGGGCACGGCCCTGACATGATGTACTGTTGGAGTATCATGGCATATAGTAGAACTGCATCTCATCTATGTTTTATTTCAGAGCCCACGCGGTAGCCATACTCATATGTCAAACATAACACAAACCACATTCGTCCATCATTGATTAGAACGTGCTAAGGCTTGACGCTTCACCTGACTGGTTTCAACATTACGAACAGGTATCGCGGCCGCGTTTCCTCAGGCCAAGAGAATGTGATCACATAATATGCCGTTATTGTATTTCTCTGGTAGCGAGTAAAACAAGGAAAACCACATCCATCAACACCGCTTCCATGCCTCTGTCGTAACGAACCTTGTAAATTACCATGAGAGCCACGTCTAAACATATCCCAACCAAGCAGAAGCAACAACTCCCCAACCGCATGCCTCTCTACGATGAACCGTATCACTACTCGAATCCATTCTCTAATCATCCCATTTTGACAAAGCAACATCTAGAAGATCACGCCTCCGGCAACCCCAACGCCCTCTCCTCCTCCACCCTCCGCCTATTCGCATCAAACCACCACTTATGCGTCTCCTCCGTCCCATTCCACTCCCCATCCTCGCCCACCTCCACCCACGGCTTCGGACTCAGTATAAAATGAACATTCTTGACGCTATCATCCCGCCATATCGCCCCGTGCACGCTCTCTTTCCTCATCGTCTTGAGCGCATTATACATATACGGCAGCGGCACCCAACGTCCCCTATACAGATCCGCTAACAAATCCTGATCGGGAAACGTATACTCATCTCCGTGTGCGTCCATGTGCGTTAGAATCTGCTCATAGAGTACCTTTGACGGATTGACCACCAGTAATCCGCTGTTTAAATCGCCCAGACTAACAGCCGGATCAGCACCCTCGATCTGCGCCCTCTCAGAATCCCCATGTTGAGAAGTAAATGCGCAGTTCTCAGGCACCCAATTACTAGGATAATGGCTGCATTTCAACGGATTACACACGCAAGCATGCGATGCCGCGAAGAGACGTTTTCCATCGGCGCTGCGCGAGGGCGGATCCAGCTCCAGATCCATTAGTTCATCCATGTTTTTCAGCACGAGCATGTCCGAGTCTAATTGGACTACGCGCGTGAACTGCGTGAGGTGGAACACGATGAGCTTCGTCCAGCAGTCGTTGAAGCGCGCGTCTTGCACATATTGCTTGCCGGAGCGGGGGGACAAGAACGGGACGGGAAGAGAGGGGATGTTGCGGGAAGACAAAATCTCGAGGGCGGAGACGGGGAAGGAAGGCGTGTAGAGCGCTATGAGGGGGTATTTTGTCTTGACGCGGCGTAGGGAGTGGGAGAGGGTGAGTAGGCCGGGGAGGTAGGATGTGTTGGTGATGAGGGTTACCCAGACTGTGGATGTGGATGTTAGTTGTGAGTCAAATGAGGATGTTGAGAGAAATGACATGCCTTTGTCTGACTCGACGGGTATGGGGGATGGTTCCGCCATTGTGATGAAGAATGTTTGAGTGAAACGAGGATGATGGGGATGATGACAGAACCAGGCGATCAAGTGAGGTGTAAGCGAGGCGGGCTTTTGAGCTTGCGTGATTGACGTCGAGATGGGATCGGTGGATGCAGTTGCGAGTGGGGCGCAGACCGTGCAGTCGGGATCCGAGATCGAGAAGTGAGAATTGCCGTCCCTCAAGGGGGGCAAGTGGCTAAATGCATTACACGCACAAATGCGGCGAAGAAGCATAGACTTTGGTGCTAGCGGGTTGGCCCATGAATGACATTGTTCCAGCCTGAAAGTTGCAGGAAAAAAACAAGTGAGTGTGTCACACTATTCAGGCATTATCTTTCTCATCAGTTTTATTATCTCATACTAAATGGCGCGTTGAACGCCTTGTTTCATAAGCTACACAACATCATAAATGTGCCACGCCTCCCTTCTAGATGATGGCGTGCACTGCCAATGATAGAAAAGACCCTAAAAGAGAAAGAAACTAAAAAAAAAAATTGCAGTCGCCTCACTTGGGCAACTGTTCCCTATTCAAACATGGATATAATCCAGAACAGAAGTGTACAAGAAAAATGAAACTGCATCTTCTACGGAAAACACGTCTAGACTCCTCGGAACATTCGGACCACAAGGAACCACATGGCCCCCAGGAACTTGAATGAACTCAGACCTGCCACACTCCACAGAACAATCGCCATGTAGATATTGGATCGGTCCTGCGCCTGCTTGGCCTGGTCGCCGCTTCCGGGTGTAATCCTCTCCAAGCCACCGGTGCTGAGGACAACGGCCGCCAACGCAAAGTTGGTAATCATCCATATCAGCACCACACCAGTTCGGACACCACGGTAGTAGTCCATCTGCTTCTCCTGCAGCTGGGCAGCGGTCGGCGGCTTCTTGACTTCCTTAAACTTGGTGCTGAAGAGAGCCACATCACGCTGGTACTGCGCGTTCAAGTCGCCGTCGTCCGGCATGTCCGTGTTAGCCTTGCCTTTCTCCGTGTTCACCGACGGCAACTTCTCAGGCTTGTCGTCACCCTTTGTGCCCCAAGAAACATCGTGCGTGTTGCAGAATGCGTACACATTAAGGACGTTGGTATACGTAAGCGTGAGCAACATGTACTGGATGAACGACGTGATCATGTGCCAGGGATCAAACATGATGATGGAAGCGATGAGCCAGATCCCAAACGTAGACATGACAGATATGATGAGCGTGTAGAAAACAGGGTTCTGGAAGAGTTGGCTGACGCTAAAAGCCGTTCCGCTATTCAGATCCTTGATGATGGCTTTGACCGCAATGAAGATGGCCGCAAACATGAGATATCTGTAATGCGTGTTAGTCGTTCAGAAGGTACTGTGGACAAGTTGATGCAAGGGAAAAGAAAACTTACATCATGATACCGGCCCAGAACCATACCATGGCAGTATACAGCCTTCCAGAACCAGCTGGACGGTTGCCCATCGAGAGCACGAAGCACGTTACCAAGAATACGCCATATAGCCAAGTGAAGACAACGCCGAGAATCTCACCCGTTTTGCCCAGCAAGTCTTCGGAACCGAGACTGGTTGTGAGAATCTTGAAGACCAAGAAGAAGTTGCCAATAGCAAACCACGCAAAGATCATGTTGATGGTGTTGAAGACGAATTCAACAAAAAAGGCCAATTTTCGGAAGATAGAGTGGTCGGAACGGAAAAATTCGTGGAAATGAGCAATAGCGTAAATGGCGGCGAAGAAGGATCCGTTGAGCCAACGACGACGCTGCAACACCAATTCCGTCAACGTATCTGGTACATCAGTCTCGCCAGTGGCAGACTTGACATACTGTAAAATCCAGTGGCAATTTCGCTTCGTGACAAGTTCGAAACAAAGAATTCGATCTTCGGCCAGGTACATGTTGGATTCGAAGAGCCCAGCATTGCTTCCTCCGTGCAGCGTCTCACCCAAGAAGTACTTTTCCAAAGGTCCCCTTCCCTGTTCGTCGTTCTGTAACGCAACGTATCTGTAGGCCGAAAACGCACCGGGCAGGACAGAGATGAACCCGAATGCGGACTCGAGTGGTTTGTCTAGGATATTGCTCATCTTGTACTCAAAGTTCTGGGTTGCAACAAGCGGATTGATTAAATTTTTACCGCCAGTGCCCAACATGGCCTTGATCTCACCACAGGCACCTCCGCACATGGGCTCCAGATTGAACGCCTTCCATAAGTGGTAGATGGAATTACCACCGGGCCGGGTACCAGCGTCTATAAGCACACAAATATTAGGCCGCAGGATGCGTCCGAAGGCTTGGAAGAACCATCGGTGAGAGTTGATCTTCTTCTGGTTCTTCTCCTTGAGACAGAAGAGCATTTGCACAGGCTGTCGTCGGTGTACCAGCGACACAACATCGTTCTTGAGCTGCAGATGCGTTTGGGTGGTGTACTCATAGATATGTGCGGTAACGTCCTTGCCGTTGACCTGCTGCTTTGCAATACCTTCCTGGTAAACACCCATGCCCGACAGCAAGGCCTTGGTGCGCGGTTTGATTTTCGCACGACCATCGCTTACTACGCACACCACAATCTTCTTCCATGCATCCTTGCCCCAGGTCTTGCTGTTAGGGCGATTGCACATGTATTCGATGTTCTTGAAAACACCAATCATGGTTCTCGCAAACAGAATATCGTCCTCATTGTACATGGTGACCACAATGAAAAGCTCCGTCTTACGGGGATTGCCGAAGAGCACTTGTCGCAATTCGTAGTTTTCCTTCTGGAAGTCTGATGGGTCGCAGGTCGCGGCGGTATAGCGCATGTGGGTGAATTCGTCACGCTCACCATGAGGGACTTGCTGTAATAAGATTGGCGGCACAGGGCAATCGAGGACCAAATTGCCGTGGTAGAGCTCAACTTTTTTGACTGTTTTCCATCGTTTGATTCCTCCTCTTGGGGTCTGCTGTGGCTGATCTTGATACGGTTCGTCGAGCCCCTGCTGGTGCTGGTTTTCTAGCATGGATCGGCGGTCATCGACATCGTATGCGTGGGGGTCTTGAGGATGTTGCTCGTAGTAATCTTGCTCGTATGTTTGGTGATATTCGTCTTGTAGTCTGTTTGGATAGACGTGCGCATCGCCACCGTAGGGGTGTTGATGATGACCTCCATAACCCCTTGATAGAGACACATCCTCGACCGATTGCTGCAAGATGTCAGTTGATTTATACGTAACGTCAATTTGTGGCTAAGCAGGTGCTTCTTACTGGAGGTTGAATGTGAAGCTGATCACTTGGAGTGTGGAATCTCTGCGGCCCTGGAGTGAGTCGTTCCTGGCTTGGACCATAAGGATTCTGGCTGTATTGCTGCATTGGATGCTCCAGGGGTGAAGGGCTCCTGCCCGGGTATTGAGGGTCCCCGTAACCGGGCGGCATGTTATGTTCGCCTGTGATTGGGAGTTCACGTTAATACAAGGAAATCAAGAAGTGCAGCGCTCAAGGACTATGCGAGATTGTGTGTTGCGTTGAGCAGTTGCGACAGCAGCCAGGCGCTTGAAATGCGAAGGAACGCCGCCACAGATGCGAAGCAGCAAAACGGCGCAATGAGTACCAGACTCTGTAATTACAATTGAATAAATTGGCCGAGGATGGGGGAGCAGAGGGGGCTTGGCCAACGGCGAAGCTTGGAGATTAGGAGCAGGGGTCTGGAAGGGGTCGAGGTGACAGTCGCAGATTGGACCGTGACCCAGCAATGGGATGGGGGAGATTCTAGCGAGACGGGATCGCTCCGCAGAAATGTGAAACCCAAGCTCGGTAATCATGATGACCACTTACTTCCTGGTATTCTTCCGTACGACATGGTGGGCTAACGATTCCTCGACGACATGGTAAATGGCGAAGGTTTGACGAGGACACACAGCCTCACGATTGATGTTTCGTCCCAAACTGCGCCGGCGGATTTTCCCTTGTTGCGCAACGGGAACGAGAAGAAAGAAATATTTGAAAACTCAATGGGCGATAGGGCACGGGGGTATAGAGCATCGATGCGTTGTTTCGCTGGTCGAGACGAAGCAGTTGCGTGGTCGAGCTACCGTGGCGGCGGGAAATTGCGATCTCTGAGTGTCGGCCCCAGGGTCCTCTGTCGTCATCAAAACATAGACAGGCGGCGTTCTTTGGTCCTCCACAAGTGATCCAGCATACGACGACCTGCCAAGTAACGCAGTCGTCGAGATAATGCTAACGATCCAGAAAACGGCAGGCAAATGGATAGTGCTAAACTGCCAAAAAGGACGAAAGGCGAAAAGAATAAAGGGGGAGCGGACGAGGAGGCAGACAGCAGTTTCAAGTTGTGCGGATCGCGGAGAGAAAATAATGGACGAGGCAGTCGCCTGAGTTTCAAGTGGTCAGAGGCAGGGGCAGGGGGTCACTTTTTCCTTGGCTTGGCTTGGCTTCCCAGGTTGCCCATCGGGGCACTTATTTGGTATCGCGCATGTGGCGGGGCAGAGAAGAGAGCTTGTTATTCATTCATCAAGGGGACGGGGATTCGTGGATTCGTTGCGGCTGACGAGGATCCCGCCAGTCTATCTGCTTCTCACTTACGAATATTGCCGCTGCGCCTCGTAGCCGAATCCTCACTCATCAGCTGTCGCCTACATAGTACGGAGCAGCTGCGGACCACAGGCAAGGCATTCCCATGCCCATTTCCATCCCTCTGCATGCTCCCGTCATGTGCTGCCACCTCGACCATACCAGATCGGACACCTCGAATGGCATCCAGGTTGCCCTGGTGCCGCACTAGTCCAGGCCCCACGACCTTCAATGACAGGCAGTGTTTCAAGACGACGGGCAGATGCTTGCCATCTCTGGCTGGCCACTCGCTGATGAGGCGCCCCGAGGCACAAGAGCACAAGAGCACAACAGACGGAATCCACGGAATCCACCTGGTGTCCACCATCCGACTCGCAGCCGCTATTGTCAGGCCTTTTATGACGTCTGCCCAGTTCGTGTGAGTTCAACTAGTCTTACTCGCCCTGGAGTGGCAACCAGTGGAGACGCCTGCGCGAACCGACGTCGACTGAAGTCAGCCAATGGGCAGCTTGACTTCGCTGGATTGACAAGTCCTCGAGAAGGCCGAAATTTGGTAGAGGACGTTGAGAGCAAGACGAAGTTGCTGATGCTTGTTCTACTCGTGACCTGGCATCGCTCCGTGAAGCGTTGTCCCTTTCCCATGCGGCGGCATTCATCAGACAGTTGCAACGTCCTCGGCACAAATTGACGACTTGCACGGACCAGTCTTCATCGCGGCCCTTTGCATATGGTATGGTCTTCACGTCGACAGTGAGAGTGGCTCGAGCCCTCGTGGACATGCCAAAAATAGCGCTCGCAGCACATCGACTTGGTGCCACACCACCATCAAGTTGCACGGCCATAAAGTCCACGTACCCATACCGAACGGCATGATGTCGCCTGCTGGACTTGTCTGCCAGTCAGTGAATGAGCATGGCCAAGCCAAACCCCCCATTAGCTTAATCGAAGATTCCCACTTGCGCATATAGCTTATCTTGATGATGTAGAGGGTTGATCCGGAAACTGGCACAGCCCTAATGCTTTGCGTGAAAGTATTCGCAGATGGGTTTTTCTTCTAGTTTTGGGTCCCCGAACGGATGTTCTAAGATGGGGAATATTTTCTTTTTCATGGCAATTTGGCCTCCCTCACCCGATTGTAATAATAATAGTACAGAGCCGAATCTCTGTGATACAAGTTCCGCCAAAATGCCTTGGCTGGCCGCAATGACCAACAAAAACGCAATTCATTTCGTATCGAAGATGCCATCACGGTCCAGATTGGTCACATACAGGATCATGTAATTCTTGCCTGCTTCTGTAGTCGTGCCATTCCGGTATTTTGCAACGCCGCAGGCTCGCCAATGCGGCTCTAGGAGACCCTTGTCGCGATACTCCAACAACTAGCCAGTTGGCCAATTAACGCATCAGCATACCCGCAATCATCCAAGAACTTCCTGTGTGAGCAAGCATAGACAACCAATCAAACCTCGTGAAGCTTCACTTTACTGCATCCTGCATATTCAGCGTCAGCAACACCATTGTCAGCATCAATCTCCTCCCCAGCTGAACCTTCTGAGAAGACTCATTAGAAACCGGAAAACATGCAATCTCAGGACTCGCCGTAGGCTCAAAAGCTCTATGACTCTGCTTCTCTCGTCAAATCATACATGGGACCATGAACAATCACGAAATACTCGAGGCGCTTGAGTGGGCAACGGAAGAACTGGGTCTCTGCCCGAATCGAGTATGGGCGACAACGAGAGAAGATTTGCCAAAGCTACTGCCAAAGGAGGCATTGCTGGCCGCTGGGGCGTTTTCCAAAGTGCGCGGCAGCGAAGATCACAGGTCATGCACTTTTGACTTCTGTGAGCAGTCCCAGAGAGACTTCACGTCAGTCACCCAGCGCCATGAATGTGGTGAGCCACGGCAATGTACAGTCATTCGAGGGTTGTTTTCAAGAGCGCTGCTTCGAAAAGCAGCAGTAGACAATCGGTCTACCGTATGGGCTCTTGACGGGGATGACTTGCTCGAGTCTCCCAGGCCATATATGGCTATTTCTCATGTTTGGTCCGACGGAACGGGAGCGGGAGGAGGCGTCAAGCCTGGCGAGGTGAACAGGTGTCTCTATGAATATTTCCGCGATATTGCAGGGCAATTTGGCTGCCAGGGCATATGGTGGGATACAATTTGTATTCCTCGTGAGAAAGCTGCCCGCGAAAAAGCTATAAGGATGATCCAAACAAATTATCAAAACACACGCGTCACGCTGATACATGATTGCTTTCTGCGCGACTGGGACTGGAACCCGGAGACTGCCTGTTTTGGTATTCTAATGTCGCCTTGGTTCAGTCGTGGCTGGACAGCTCTAGAGCTGGCCAAGTCGCGCAAGGTGAAAGTCATCTTCAAGGGACGGCATGGACCGGTCATCAAAGACCTTGATGAAGACGTTCTTGCTAAAGAAACCTCAGCATCTCACGGCAGCCCCCGCCACTTTGCATCCCGAATCATCCAACAGCCTCGAAGAAAAATAACGAATTTGGACTCACTCTTGACCTTGCTGAGCTCACGATTTACTTCGTTGCCAAAAGACATGGCCACTATAGCTGCATTCTTGGCGGATTGCCCACGAGCAGAATCACAACAAGACACGTTCAAAAACATCCTAAAAGCCTTCGGGAGACTTGCAGAAGGTCATCTCTTTCACAACTCGGCCACAATGTCGGATGACTTTCGCTGGTGCCCAACTAATCTATTCAAAATGCCGTTTGATCCATCTTTCCCCCGCCTTAAGATCACCGACAATGGTGATATTGAAGGCACCTGGCGCGTTGCTTTCTTGGACAGTCACAACGTGGAGAAGTTAAGAGAACAATGTTGGTGGAATGAAACGCACTCAATCATCCGATTCCGACTTGAAAATACTTTCGAACGTTGTAAGCAAGGAAAAAGCTGTGTATTCTTGGCCGAAACTGGGAAAGATCGTGGACGAAGAGCACTTCTGGCAGAGAAAGCTTGCGACGCTGGGGAGAGGTCTCATTGTGATCTGGTCGGGGCATTGAACTTTCATCAAGATCTTCCCACCAACGGATCGTTCACGTGGGAGGAAAAGGCTGTGTTGTTGCTTGGCGGCACCAGAAATCAAGAAAACTCTCATCCATCAAAATCAAAACAAAGTTCAAAGCAAATCCTCTCACTGCACGATGCTGTGCGGAGAGGAGATCGCTATGGCTTCATGGCGCTCATCGTTGATGGATACAAAATTCCCGACGAACTTGGCCAATTGCCACTTCACCTTGTGGCCGAGCGAGGGGATATACATATGGCAGAAGCCCTGTTTGATCTTGTTAGGGACGAATCAGGCCGCAAAGAAGTTTGTGACGCGACCTGCCACTACGGGCAGACTGCGCTGCATCGGGCTGCTTGGGCAGGATCTGCTCCCTGTTGCCAGACTATTGTTGGAGAAAAACAGGACCAGCTTGACGATGAGGGATAAAGAAGGCAACACTCCTCTCCATATAGCGGCACTGATGCGAGCTGAGCTGGTTGTCAATCTCCTTGTCAAAGAGATGCTTGATACGGGACGTCGCGTAGACTATAGCAATTCCGACGGCCAAACTCCATTGCACTTTGCAGCCATGGCTGGAGAATTTGGAATGTCTCTCACGCTGATGACTGCAGGATCTGATGTTACTGCTCGAGATAAGCTTGGCTGGACACCTTTGCACTACGCAGCTGGAAGCGGGAACAAAGAAGTTGTGTCGCTACTTTTAGAAGCGGATGACAAGACAGGCTCAAATACCGACCGGGGAGACTATCACACTGGCTGGACACCGTTGCATATTTCAGCTCTGTGTGGACAACTCGAAGTGTTCAATTACCTGAATCGAACCAGGCCTCAATCTCATGCACCAGATCGGCGGGGTTGGACGCCTATCGATTTGGCTGTGATCAACCGGCATCGGGCAATAGCTTCTCAGTTTCCTGGTCGCGATATAAATCCAGATATAATGGTAATCGGAGAAAAGAATTTAAGCCCTATTCATTGCCTTGGGTTAGATGCAAAGCAAGGACGTTTCAGAACACTTGTTGAGAAGTGTCTTCGCACACCGTTAGACATGACCGACACAAAATGGTCACCACGACGCTTTGCCGTCAGGGAAGGGCTGGAAACCACACTTAAGAAGCTCTTGGTCAAACCACGCAACAACATGCCGACCAACAAAGACATTATAGAACTCATTTTCGAAGCCGTGAGACATCGTCAAGTTGGGGTGGTGCAACAACTCCTCGCTCAACTTCCTGCAAACGACACAACTGATCTTCTCCATTTCGTTGCCTCACAGGAGAAACCTGATGCGGCCATAGCAGCAATCATTCTTGATAGAGGTGCTCGGATCAACGCCATCGATGCTGGCAATACGGACAGAGCACCTCTCCACATGGCTACGATAAGGAACTCTGTCTCCATGGTGGCTCTTCTGCTTGACCGAGGGGCTAATGTGAATATCCCTTCTCAAACGCATCGCAAGGAAATGCCACTCCATCTCGTAACAAACGCAGCGATAGCAGAGCTATTGTTAGATGGAGGAAGCGATCTTCACGGCCGCGACTCCTGGGGCCATGCACCACTTGCGCGGGCCGCCCTAGATGGACACGAGGCTGTAGTTCGAGTTCTGCTCGCCAGAGGTGCTCGGGTTGAGTTTGGGAGCTCTTCGAGCACCCCTCTTCACTTGGCCGTTTCGGGTCACAATGAAGCTATAGTTGAGCTTCTACTTGACAACGGAGCCCACATTAATGCACCGGACGCTGGCAGTTTCACGCCGCTTCACATTGCCGCAGAAATTGGTCTGAGGAACGTTGCTGAAGTCTTGCTTAAAAGGGGAGCTGATGCAAAAGACTCGGTAAACGCTGCGAAGGGTTTACCGATACACCACGCAGCGCACTGCGGCCATGCCAGTGTGGTGGAACTCTTACTTACACACGCGCCGGATACGATCCAGAGCAAGGACTTTTGGGGCAACTCACCTCTTCATCTGGCTGCTTCAGAAGGGGATCGTGCTACGGTCCAACTTCTTCTCAAACATGGAGCTTAGTCCTAGTGCCCGTAACAACAGCGGCGACACGCCATTGCACTTTACTGCTGAACCCTGGACAACCTATGACCACTCATCTGTAGTGCGGCCCGGGCCGAGCTCAAGCGACAGAACAGCTGTAACATCTCTGTTAATGCAACATGGTGCCAATCCCCATGTCAAGAACAAGGCTGGGCGCTCTGCGCTGGATGTAGCTTCTCGAAACGACCACAAGTTTGTAAATTTGAGCGCTCATCTGGATGCAGAAACTGATCGGAAGCAAAGGATAACTGCTCAAGAGGAGAAACCGGAGGAAGAAGATGAGGATTTCGATCCGGATCAATTGTATGCGGGGGTGCCGAGTCTAGATCACAGGGACGATGGTTCAAGCGTGAATTGGAAACGCTATATTCGGAGGAGCGTGGGGAAGAAAGGATGAGCGTCTGCGTTGGCATGTCGGGGAAGCAACTCACATTTTTCAACACTTGCAATGATATTGTGAGACGCTTCGTGGACTGAGGCTTAGAGTAGCTTCGCTGAACTGAGCATTATCGTAAGCCTCGCACCGATACTGAGAGCCATGTTGGAGATTGTAAGGCGACGCATACTTGAGGCATTATGAGATAGGCGCGCTGATGGATTATTTCGGGAATAAATTTCCACCAATTGCTTAATGTTGCTATGTCTCTGCATGGGTTGTTCATATAAACTTCACCGCTTGAAGATAGATAGCGTCGACTTCAATGCCGAAGAAACGGTCTACAAAAGGGGCACAGAGTACGCCACTTGTGCAAGTTGATCACAGCCCCTTTTCATGCTTCAGCGCCACTCAGCACCGTGGATGGACGAATGAGCTCCAGAAGCGGGAAGCACGCGGTTGTCATCACATGGCAGGGTATCGCGCATATACCTACAAGGTATGGTCCGCTGTAGTCCAACAGTTCGTATGTCGAGGAAAGGCAAAGCGTAGCAAATGGAGGCTGGCTACTACTCAAACGATCTTGCTTCATGAACGAGACATATATATTGACCAATCTGTCTTATGTATCGCAATATCTCACCTCAGAAAAGCAGACACCAACATAGTCACTCATCTCAGACTCCAGTTTGACAATGAGGATCTTAAAGCAACTACGTCAGACTCAGCAGTCTCCCTATCCAACGCCGCAGGGCATCACTTCTCATCATCAGCCATGTTCACTCTCAAGCCACAGAAGAACTTACAGCTCAAGGAAGACAGTGCTAAACTGCGACGTCAAACTTAGCGGTAGCAGTGTCCGTTCCAGCAGAAGCGAGCACTCTCCTGGCAGCAAGACTTGCTGCAGCACTTGATGGTGCGGCAGCAGAACCCTCCGATCGGGCAGTATCTCATCGGCGAGTTGGAGCTGGGGGAGCTCGGCGAGGGCCATGCCGAAGAGGACGAAGGTGAGTTGGAACTTCATGATTGCTTTGGGGATGGTTGATCTAGATTTTTGTGAGCTCGTGTGAATGAGGATATTGGGGAATGAAGATGAGATTGGTCTTACTTTGCTGTGGAGGTTGTGTTGATCGATGATTTAGAGTCAGGGCAGATAATCTCCCCCTTTATATAGTTTTGAAGAAGCATTGGATTGACAATCCCCTCATTCTGTACATCCTCTTCACGCCTCCTCGCCTTTTCTCCTCATCATCCGATATGACAGACCTCCTGACTGGCAAGGGTATACCACCGGTTCAATAACAGCCCGAGTGCAAGTATCCTATCGGCATGGCATCCTCAAGGCCTTCTGTGGATTAATTCACGACTCCATCCATCCTTGAAAGGCCCCGTCTGCGGCTGAGACCACCATAATTTGGCCGATTCTGCGAACTTTCGGACTCTCGTTTCTGCATGCTTACTTTTCTCTTTGCTCTTGGCAGGATTGAGGCTGCATGTGAGCTCGAGCAACGTATATTTGGACAGCAAGACATTACAGAGGGCATGATTGAAGTTTCTGGGCTGGCTTTCTGTTACATTGACGTGACGCTGTGTGACATGCCGTGCCGAAGAATATTGGTGTGCTCGTGCCCGACGTTGCTGCGTGGGAGTTGTTGCTGCATTTAGGTCCAAAGTAGTCTCATCATCTTGAGTATGTTTACTTCTGAAGATTTCACTTGGTGACCCGAGGCAGCTTCGGGACAGCAGCATCCATGATAGGTTGAGCGCAAAAGTTCCTTCTCGCAAGCCTCACTTGACTATCAACGCCTCCCCATTGATGTCAAAGACAGAAATCTCCGAGAAAAATGTCTTAGCCCTACGCGGCGAACAGTTTTGTCCTACAAAGCCATGCGGGACTCGAAAGTCAGTCTGGACAGCATGTCACACAGAACCATAAAGAGCCGCTTGCCGAATGATCATGAGACCTTCCAACCATCCAGCCAACCCCGTCGTCTATCTGGGCTTTCCCCTCAAAAGCCATTGCTGTGGCTGCTCACCACATGCATATGGCAAATGTTGTAGAACAACTAATTGAAGCAAAATACTTCTGCTCTGACAGAATAGAGGACTTCTCTCCTTCACCCTGGTCAGACGTCAAAATCCATACCATTCTTCTGCAAAGCTGGTTCGGCTTCCCTCGCCGCTTGGACGCAACGCAACACGAGGTAGATTTCCAGCCCTACTGCAATACAACACAACCTTCTTCCTGGGCGCCAAAAGGCTATAAATGAAGTATAGGTATCTGTACTCCACACTTGTTGCCTGAACTTGGCTTAGGGACGGGCAGACGAATCGCTGCTAATCCACGCCACACCTTAGTGCTCGTTTTTCTTGGAGACGTGCCGACCGATAGACCGAGCTGACACGCCAAATTTCCTTTTTCGCTTGGCTGTCAACCCTATGAGAATGATCGGTAGCGGGGAAGACGTTGGTTTTCTGTAAGCCATCTGGCTGCGGGCCGGGATGAGCTGGACCAGTAGGATGCCTTCAAGGTTGGGGGCTGACACCATTTGCCCGGCTACTGAGATGGGATTTGGCGTTTCGGTAGAAGTGGTTGGGGTCCGGCAGGTGTTTCGTTCTCGGCAAATTCTGCTTTTAGTCACCCATATGCTCATATATCAGTTATGCTGACAGGTTATGTGGAAGATCACCTCGAGGACTTGTGCCAAGTCCGTAGAGGCATCGACCCGCAGGGCCGGGCCATAGTACAAAAGTTGTCGTCGAACTGATGGTACGAATAATGGACAGGAATCCCTGCACAGAATTGGTCTCGTGAGATATTGCAGTCAGGATACAGGACAAGGGAGACATCGTACGAGGAATAGGCTCAATGCTATCACGTGCAATAAGGTTGCATGTGCGCAAAGAATACCGCTTTCGTGAGGATAACTTAATATGTGTTTGGGAAAGGCGCACTTAAGTGCTTTCTTTACATTGAAAATTACAGCCCTTGTGGAAGGGGAATTCTGATTCAGAGTTTGGCGGAAGTGGCGAATACAGCAACTTTGAAGCGAGGGCATCAAGATAGACTCCCAGGCTACTCGCAAGAGTCTAGGCGTAGATTATCTAAATCCGCACGTTGGCTCCGCCAGAACGGTTCCAGGACAATTCCATAGCCAACTTCCTCTTCAGGACAGCCCACTTTCGATTTTCGCAAGGCACAGATTCACAACGTGGTGGCCAGGGCCGGCGACGGAACCCTCTAAGCGGCCGGACCCTTGGCCCCACGATGGCGTCAAAAAATTTGCACGATACTGACTCGACCCACGTGGGTTCATAATCAAACGCTCTGTGGGCGCTCCGCAGAGCTCAGACTGTATCGACCATTTTCACCCAGGAACCACTATGGCGGTGCGATAACGATAGTTGCGACTGGGGCAGGGGCGCCTTTCGAACAGGATTCAGTCAAATTTCCGTCGTTCGCGTTTATCATCCTTCTTCAAGGACTTACACCGACCCAAGCGCACAACGCCCACGATGGGTATCAAAAGGCGGGATCCTCAGCCGCTCTCACTAAGCCTACCCCCTTTGCGCGATTTGGCTACGTTGACGGCGGCTCAGATTGGCGAGGCTCTCCGCAACCTCCATGGGTTATTCTGCCGCTTACCGACTTCCCTGGACTTCCAGACAAACAATAAGTTTCACTCTGTAGCTGCAGATTCCGGTTATGCGTCAGAAGCCGAGGCCGACGAGGAGTTCGAGGTAGAGAGCCTCAGATGCGACGAGTTTGAGCGCAACTTTGCCACTCGTTGGTTGACTGGCTTTGTCGGGCGCGCATACGAGCTATCGCTTGAGGAAAGCATCTCTGAGCGCTTCGTGGATGAGGCTTGCTCTATCTTGTCACATTTGACCAACGAATCACAAGATGAGCCTGCCATTAATGAGGAACTGGGGATGACCCGCGACTTCAGCTTCCAAGTCAAGGATGGTCAAAATAACAAAGTCCACGTTGAACTGTATGACACGCCAATGCAAACCGGAGAGGACCACACAGATGTCGGCTTGCAAACGTGGGGTGCTTCGATCGCGCTTTCGGAGAAGATATCCAAGAATCCAGAGGGTCTCGGAATCGGCAGTGACATACTAAGTTCATCTAGCCGAATTATTGAACTTGGAGCAGGGACTGGGCTCGTAAGCCTGTTTCTCTCAAGACTCATGCCGTTCATATCGGAATCGAGGCCGACCATTGTTGCAACGGACTACCATCCAACTGTCTTGACTAATCTCAACGCCAACATCACATCTCACATGGAGAAGACACCCGACGCAGCCCCCATTGTGGCATGCCATCTCGACTGGTCCTCTCCATCCCGAGAAGAGCCGCTTGATCAGCCGGCAGACATTCTGATTGCGGCAGATGTGATATATGCCCCCGAACATGCCGCTTGGCTGCGGGACTGCGCCAAGACCCTACTTGCCGATGAAGGAGTCTTCTGGCTGATGGTATCTGTTCGACCCAACGGAAAGTTTTCTGGCATCAGTGACACTGTTGAAGTGGCGTTTGAAGACGAGGCAAAATGTGTCAGGTCAGACGGAAAAAGACTGAGGATTGCATCGATGCAAAGAATTGAGAAGAAGGGGGAGATTGGACGAGCTGACGAGGTCGGATACAAACTATTCGAGATAGTTTGGTCATGATCGTGGTGTCTTTTTGTGAAGAACTTGGACCATATATGGGCCAAGACTTGTTATGACGGGATTGTTAGCCCTTCAGTGTTTTGTATTTTGCATGCAGTTAAGGCGTTTCGGAATATATATCAAGTGTCACGAGTACACGCATAGAGGAATAGACATAGACAGATGAGCAGATAGACGAAAGACTAGACGGAGAAGTAGAAGTGGATATAGATCCAAAGATAGACCCCGGTCGAAATAAGAATACTATGCGATCTTGTGTCCCATGGATGCAGTTAGTGCCTCTGAGATTTGGCCCGTCCTGGGTCTTGTGGTTGAGCAAGGATCGAATGACTCGAGGGGCGGGACGCAATGTCGACTCTACTGTCGCGAGTGCTGCCATGCGAGCATTGACCGACTATTGTTCCTTCGTCGGAAATTGAGGTGGATCCCGACTGAGATACGCTTGGATAGAGTGACGAGTGAAGGGTGGTGTTGCTGTCATGGAGATGAAAATGCGTGAAGGGACGCGGTGATGAAAACGAAGGGGCTTGAAGTTTGGGTGCCAGCCAAGAGAGGCATTGCTGCACTGCCATCAAATTCTAGCAGTAGCAGCGCCAACATACTAGAAGCAGCAGGTGTCGTGTTTTGGCGTGCATGGCGCCTGCCCTCAACTGCCATCTGCTGTTGCCCTCCTGCCCCCCCTTCTGTGGTCGCCTGCCATTGCTGGCGGTCTAGCGCAGTGTCGCCCGCCGAATGGAATCGCGGGGGACCATCGGCTCCGGGTCTTGGCCCGTCGTAGTCCGTCAGTGATGGCAGGTGCGACTCAGACTTGATCCAGACCTGACTTGTTGACCCAGAAGTCGACCACCCCCCATTCTTCGGCACCTCCAAACCGCGGCCTGTAAGATGTCGCTATCAGCGCCCTCTGTGGAGATGGCAGAGGCATGAGACCTGCTCCCCAACGCCGAACCCACTTGGAGCTCTTCTGATGTGTCAATGCTTCTGGTCGAACCCAATGCTGTCTCTGTCTGCTCCTCGAGTCGTCGCAAGCTTTCAATTCTCAAGATTGAGCATCATCCTGATGTTTTGTGAAATGGCTCCCTCGATATCTGCCATCGTTCTTTAGAGCTTCAGCTGCCCTTTACCCCTCCATATCCCCTCATCCTCGCAGTCGTGTCACTCATCACCGATAGTCGGATCCACAGCCACTGTCGTCACGATTAGATTGCCCGTTTGTCAAGCAAGCACCGAGTCTTTGAATCAATACGCGTCACTGCGGCGACTATTTACAGATGGCGCGCTTCATTGACTTGGAGGAGGATGGCGGCGACGATGCTGGCCATCCGCCCGAAGACCTGATCCGTCAAGCCTTGCAGGCAAAGTTACAAGTGCAGGACAGATTGCCCAGCGTACCATTTGCTCCTCCTTTCGAATCAGCCTCTTATACATCAAGCTCAATGGGGAGAGCGTTTCAGTGCTATCCGTATGCCTTGTCTTGTTCTTTCGCTTTGTGATTTCAGTGTGTCAATTGCTGACGAAATCGTCAACCGTTTACAGCATTATTGCATCAATTGTGTCGTCCATCGATCTAAACACTTTAGACGCCCTTGCTTGATCGTGTCGCTCCGTTCACAACGGCCTGATACAATATTGCAGTGTCCTCTTGACGTTGACACTGCACTGCAGAAACGAAGCCATCCCCGTCAATAGCGAAGAGCTGTTGCGCCACCGTGCCCGAGTCAGCAATTGGCATTACATGGAAGACGGGCGAAGCTATAATGGCAAGTCGGGAAGCTGTGCCCGCGATATGGTCGATGAATGCCGAAAGTGCGGCGAAGTGATTTGTCGAGTGCGTTTTCCCCTGTTTGCCCTTGCTGCATGGATGCTAATGGCGACTTGCATAGAATTGTGCCATTAAGCCACCTGCGCCGGTAGCGCTGCGTGAGAGACACCGTAGACTATGTAGAACATGCATCAAGGCGCCCATTGCTGCGCTGGCGATCCCACGTTTGGACCCAGACCTGCCCTTCACGTCAGATTCTGTGCAGCAGTCGCTATGTAAATGCGAATCATCAGGAGTCTGGCTGTGCCAGCCCTGTGGCAGAAGCATTCGAGGAGCTGACAACGAATATCAAAGGTTCGTGCAAACTTTATTGCCCCTCTCCTTTCCAGAATCAATTCCGCTGACAGCGATCGATTTAGCATTTGGCGCTGGCGCAACCAGTACGGTGAAGTCTTCGGCGGACTGGGTACCGGAATTGGCGACGGAGACCGAGGTGTCATTTGTGGTCGCGAAGCAAATTGTCTAGCCGCCAGAGACCGAGAGCACGAAGTGGACTGCGACGCACAAGATGCGCGTGACAGCGGCACAGCACCATGGGTGAATGAGCAGCCCGTCTGGACAACAACCTCAACCCCGTCGCCGCCTGCCCTTGCTGCCTCTGCAAGTCCCGCCGGTTCGCCTTTCGGTCCCGCCACGCCCATTGGGACTCTCATTGAAGAAGAGAGACATGACCGAACTCCTTCCCCTCTGCTTGGCCCAGGCTATGAGCGACACGAAATCGAAGGAATTGGCGGGCGGGTTAAGCGTAAGCTGGTGCGTATGGTGCGCGTCGGTGCTTGCGTTCCGGAATGGGATGACGAAAAGGGCTATAGAAGCTGCGCCCTTGCTCCCGAAGTAAAAGGCTGCGCCCGAAGCTGGTGCGGCTGGTGTTGTCGAGTGATTCCGGGCAAAAAAGATCTGCTTGAAGACGAAGGCGTATCGTTCCGCGGTTGTGGAAACCGCCAATGTGCGCTGTAATGTGTTTATGGTGTTATCATTCGTTGGCGTTTTTGACTTTCAAGGGTATCAACTGTCGTTTCTGAACGAAAGAAAAATAATAATCCGTGGCTCGGATCTGGCTTCATGATTTTTCAAATAAAACAACCACAGCAAGTTACACACAGCTTTGCGAAAATGGGAAATAAGAGTTTCTGCCGGTAACCAATATATTTCCGGATGTTCTGGATATCCGCCTTTGCATAATATAATATTGTGTACATGAAATGCTAGTGTTCCACATATTTTGGTAAGAGACTTCCCATCTCAGCTAATCCTACAAGATCATCCCCTTTCCGCATCCCCACGATGTATAATGAAAAGTTGTACAAGCTGTGTCCCTCGAATGGCCATCTCTGTGCATTATAACTCCCCACGGTACACCATCTCCGCCCTCCTCTTTCGATCCTCCCTCGCCTGTGTCTTCTTTGGTCCCCATCTGGCCATCTTCCTTTCTAGTCGTCCCTGTAGCCACTCATGGTGTTCCCGCGATGCGGGCGCGACCATCTTGACGAATACCTCTGAGCAATCAAACTTGGCGGCTAATTTCCCAACACTCCACTTGATAGGGTCCTCTGCTCTCAATTTTCGTATCTCCTCCACATCTTCCTCCTTGAGATGATACCGCGCCGTACGATGCTTGTATCGCATCGGGGGGGGTAAATCGGTTTCCGAGGCAACCTCGTTGCCCAGAGGGGGTGCGCCGGGATTATTTCGCATTCGTAACAGCACCAATCGCCGAGGGTCACTGCGCGGCAGGAAGATGAACGGTGTGTGGGCGGGTGAGGCTTCTGACGAAGGAGGGTTGTAGATGATAGAATCGGCTGCAGGGAAGGGCGCCGTCCGGCTGGGGAGGAAGGAGTCGTGAGGGGCGATTTTGAGAGATCGCTTCGTTCGGGCGGTGGTTTTGTGGCCGCGCTTGGGGATGAGTGGTGCGTTGCAGCGCGCTGTGGTGAGTAGCTGGGCTACGGGACGAGCGAGGGATCGAAGATCCATGGTTTGTGAGGGCTGCGACGAAAAAGGAATGTGGTTATTTGGCAGGGTAAATCCTGGATTGATGACCGAATGAAGAAGAAGTTACAATATGCGCGATTGAGAGGATGAATTGGCTCACGGCACCGGCTGAGGATGCGTGGCTCGGTGCGTTGCCGTGGTCGTGTGTCCTCGTGATGGGTCCGTGAGAAGAGCTGTCGAAAATGAAGTTTTCGGTGCAAAGCTGTCTGGTCGGGAAAAATTGGCTTATGTAACGCGTGGGCTCCTTGTCAGGGGGTCGCCGTTGCTGGACCGAGCCAATGGCGTGTTGGTTGGCGCGAAGCAGGATCCACTTGCCATTTATGGTAGTATGTGGTGTGAGTGAGCAGCTCACCCAAGCTTGAAACCTCTCTGGATGGACAAAGAAGATCTATTGAGGATATGTAAAGTGTATCTGTGCACGAGCAAACAAAAGATAAGCCAATTTGTTCTCTCTTCCTATACAATGAATCATGTTGACGGACAAGGCAGTACAACGAACAAACCCGCGAGTTGGGCCATGAAAGGCGCTGCGAAATGCTGTTCACGGATTGGATGCGGTGAGGGGTCTAAACTTTCTCTTTCTCATCACTTTTGCATTAAGAACAAAAATAGTTTCGCACAATAGTTCTTATTCATGAATGTTCTGACAATCTTCGAAACCTCTGACATTGAACCCACCCGTAGCGATAGCTTATAAAAGGTCTAATCTTTTTCTCACTTCCCAACCCCAACCATGTTCAGCATCCAAATTGGCTGGCAGACACTGGCTCTCATCAAATAATGCACCTCAATCCCAAAATGGCGCAACATCGCGTGCGATGAGTCCAAGAGGCGATTGGCGCGATCCTCAAGCCGCTGATTTAGATTGGCTTTGCCGACTTGGCAGAATTGTCTGACTTGACTGATTTGGCTGACTTGGCTGGCTCAGCTGACTTGACTGGCACAAGTTTCGCGATTTCCAAGGCCTTCCGAAACTCAGGAGACTTGGCCAAAACCTCCTCACAGAGTTCTCTGCAGTGCACCATCGCGTCTGCCCATTTTAGGTGGATACAAACGCCCCCCGCCATCTGAAAAACTGCTCGTCGAAACTCAGCGCCTTCGTCTCCGGAAAAGCTGTTGGCAACTGCTAGCGCGGTCTCCAACCTTAGCTCCATGGTCTTGGGGTCATAGCTCCAGACATCGTCAAGAAAATAGTAGAATGCTCGGTTGTCAAGCTTCAGAATTTCGTACTTTTTCGCCATTTTGTACATCTCGACGTGGAATGCGGGATGGATAACACGGTCGTCTTGCCCCACGTCTGCGTTTTTTTGGCGCCTCGTAGTCGTTCGTCTTCATGTATTCAACCAAGCATCGAACATGCTCTGAGGAGAAGCCGCGGATAGTGAAGCTTCGGTCGCCATTCTGGTCAAACAATCGTCAACTTAGATCTCTTATAGTGACGGTGTGTGGAGTCGGGTCCCATGTGAAGGAGGCGGGGGGCTGGTACATACCTTACATGCCTTCAGGAACTGGGGAGAAAATAGGCTGAAGATGGATTCGTTCACTCGGAACTGCGTTTCAGCTTTCCCAATCCTGGTCCCAGACTTGGTCCCTCCGGCCTTTTCGTCCTCCTTGCTTCTCAGTTTGCCGTCTATCTTTGGCGACCACTTCGCGCTGCCCTTGATGGCGTCGTTTCCAACTCCATTTCCACTTGTCGGCCCTGCCTCTTCGCATATGATTATGAACTCATGGCAAAGACCTTTTTGGTATTGCCTATCCATGTCAGTACATTGTTTACTAGCTGGGTTCGTAATTCTTACTCGTTCAAAATGTATTGAAACGGTGGGTTGATGTCAGGCTCGACCTCATTCAAGAACGTGAGTTCGACTAAGTCGATACCTATCGGCAGCATGTTGACTTCAGTTCGCGTCGGTGAAGGGTAATGGTTAGCAGTTGATGAAGTAAGGTTACGTCGTCGACTGTATGGTTGCATGCAGGAGGAAGAAGAGACGACATTTGAAGAGTGCCAATACCACCCCTTAAATACTTTTCCTTGCCCTAAAAAAAGTCTTTAGCCTCAATGTTCTTTTAGGCATGAAAGAGTCACTGAATCCCGGTAGAGCCGCTTGCTTCCCGTTGGTGAACACTTCTGAGGTTGCGTGCTGATTCATGGCTTTGGAGACTACACGCGAATGAACCGCGCACCGGATTGAAGAATTCGGGGTCTGTTTTCTACACTTCCAGACGACACGCTGCTAATTCACCGCATTTGAGTTTATAACCTGTCTGTTTTGGATTGCGCGCCCCCTCTTCTCCTGAACGAAAGCAAGTTGCTCAGGTGCCTCAGGCTTGTTCTCGCCGGCATCCCGAAACGCGCGTTCTCGCTTATCGAACTAACTCTGATTGATACAGTGAAACTAGATCTGTGGCTTCTTCTAATACGTCCCGATTTTCTCTACCTGAGTAAACCGCTCAGCCTCAAACGAAAATCCTTACACAGCCCAAGTGCAAAAGCTTGAAGACAGACAGACGTCAACGTCGGCTTTATGTTGAGACAATTTCTTCTTCATTCAAAAAAAGTATTTTATTGCTCGGTAGAAAAAATAGCTAAAATTGGCACAGAAGCGCCTGTGGTTGACGTACATCGTTGTTTCCAACGAACGGGTGCGTCGCGTCGACCTACAGGAGGTCGCGTATAACTCGCCTAAACCAACGACATTCCCCCAATACCCAATCACGCAGGTATCTAAACTCATCATCTTTCCAGTTACGTGCAAATTGTGTCCTGGCGGTTTGAATGGCAAGTTTACGAAGATTCATCTCCTTGTCCTTGTCCACATAGATCCTCATTGACATTTCTTCCACGGCCTTGAGCAAATCATATCGGTCTGCCGATTCAAGGGACTTCTTGAACTCTTCGCAGGCGTACTTTGTGAGTCCTTTGATCTTATAATTGGCTCCCAAGTCGAACAAGATGACAAGATCTGCTGGTGGAACCAGGCCCGAAGCCCCGGACCAGCTGCATTGACCAAAGTAAAGAAACTCGATCATGTACTGCAGCTGGCGCTTGGTACAATCATAAACCTTGAAAAATCTCACGTGCTCCTAGATTCATCAAAAAGTCAGGTCTCTGTACTGTAGTGGCGTGAGTAGATATGTGATTGCGTACCGTGGGGGAGCGACCTGGCACCGGAAACATTATCCGTCTGCAATACTCAGATTTTTGGTGGATTAACCATTGGTGAACTAGGAATTCTCCATCACGGGTTAAGAAAGTGCAGATATCGCTCCTGTCTCGTTGACGTTCGCTATATATGTCAGCAGCGGATTGCAGCATTTGTAGCCCAAACTGACGTACTGAAACAGGGCCAAGTCAGCCACATTCCCTGCTTGGATTAATAAACTGTCCATAGCTTGCGGGTTCAAATACAAACTAAAGGTTGAACTTGTATTTTATTAACGAAATTTGTTAGTAGGTGTCGGATAGATGTCAGGAAGATGGACCAGACATCTAGACAGGTCTATGTTGATGCTTATATACTTTTAGCTTTGCACAAATCTTCCTTCTACTGTTCATTATGCTACATCGCGCCGAGTCGGTTGAACAAGGATCATTTTCCCTTCGTCGCAGTTGAACACAAGCTACGATTGCGCGTGAATCGCTGTGGTGGAGTGTCACCATTTTCGAGTGACATTTCCAGGACGGCTCAGGCTTATTACGGTACAAGGACAAAAAGGATATGGTGTTCTTTTAATTTATTTCTTTGAAGCCATACTAATGCCTGTCTCGGAATAGCCTGATGTATTCAACCAGAGGCCACTCACTGTCTCGATCAACCCAACGGCAACAACAAAGGTATCCAAACACGATCATCTCTCCGAAGAGTTTCGCTCAAACAAAGTAACAGAGTTGATTCGCTTTACCTAAGAGATGTCATAGTATGGAAGAAATTGTCCATGAACTGCATACTTCACGAGGCCGTCGCGAACCTTGCTCTCGGAGATGGCGGCTTGACGCTGAGTGTGCAGGGCATGGACCGTGCCCGGTAGTCTCAAACGAAGGCTGTGTGGTGTGTTCATCTGTGCTGTATAATCTTTGTTCGACGACAGTAAGGTCTGTTTAGTAGATGGGAATACGATGGAACAAAGCAAACAGCTACTACAGTAAAACAGACTTAGCTTCTAAGCCCATATAATTCTTTAGCTGAAAGCTGCAAGAAAACAAGTTACGTTATACGGTACCTGTATTCCATTCTTCGTGTACTAATCGGCAGCTGGGTCTATCATGCTGCGAAAAGCCAGTTAATATCGAGGATTACCCTAGTTATCCTGTCCAGACACCCTCAACAAGTTTCACACACCCTTCAGTCAATACCGACTTAAACTAAGGTCGTTCTTCCACCCGCGTAAGGAAGTAAAAAGAATTGCCCTCGCTATGCTAATTACTTCGATGGGTCTGCCATGAGGAAGAAAGTCGGCGATTCAACTTACCTTGATGAGTTGAACGAGTGTAAATCTGTAGCAAGGCATCACAAAGTGCCCGTAGAAGACTTTGTGAAATGGAACCCAAGTCTGGACATTAACGCATGCAGGCTGCAACCTGGTTTTAGCTATTGCATCAAAGGCGGGAGGTTTGGTAAGCATGCAAGACTTCAAAGGATCAACATGAAGACGCTAAAACCTGCATAATCCAGTCACCACATCACGGCCAGCATCGACAACATCAACTGTTGCATCTTCCACTACGACAAGCACGAGCCCGAGCGTCCCGAGTCCTACACAGCCTAGAACTGTTAAACATGCAAGAAGTTCCACCTTGTCAAAAGTGTTGACGGATGCAATATGGAATTGCTCTGAAGGACTTTTACGAGTGGAATACCAAGGTTAGCTCGGATTGTAGTGGTCTTTGGCTCAACTACTACGTATGTGTTGGAATATGATGTTTCACCGGTGATAAGCTTGTTGATTAGAACAAGGTATTTTAGGATAATCTCGTTCTTGTTGCTCAGCCTATTGGATTCAAGGTCCTTGATCTGTGAGCAATTTGCACAGCGGAATTGAGGGTAAAGAGGCCAAAATTGATGATATTGATGACTTAACAAACTATCTGACTGATCGAGAGAGAATCCCTCGATTGTGACCTTTTTTATACCCCTGAGAGCACCCAAACCCCTGTAGTCACAAGATCTCGGCCAGCTACGCCACAGTGGGCTCGTCAGAGGCCTCTAGGACCCTCGCGATAGCTTCAAAATCGATCACATAGACTAGGAATCTCTAGTTCTCGTCAAGAATAATGGACCTCTAGCTTGCTTCCTTCCGGTGTGGCCTAGAACCCTCGAAGGAGCCCTCAACAGTTCCGACACAGTCCTCATCAAGTTGGGACTGCGGCGCCAGTAGCATGACCGGGATATACCAATGGTGGCCGTGCGTATGCTTTATAGCCCTCCAATAATTTCTGTACACACAATTTAGTATAAATCGTAGGGATGCAGTAAAAGCTGAGGTACATCCAGCCAGTGTACTCTCTGGTGCATCCTTCAACATCCGGATAACCTTTAATCCCTTCTCCTTCAAGTTCACACTCAACATCAATGACGATACAAGCCGCGAGGACTCTAACACCATTGCTTCCGGCATCTCGCCATGCTCCATACGCTCTGAAACTCTCTAGACATTTATCATCAACATATAAGCAGTAGTTAAACCTTGGGTTAAAGGTCTCGACGTATGGGTTAGTAACCCCCTCTCCATCACGAGCCACGGATGGGTTTGCCGCCCACTGCGCAAATCTCCTGCGGATTTCAGGCTTGATGGCTCCTTGCATTCCAACATCCTCGATAACGGTATTCTTCAGATATGGCAAGAGCAGCTCCGCGCTATCTTCGTTATCTAGGCTCTCTTGGATCTGCCGCTTCATTTCGGTCATGTATCGCTGCCAACAGTTCTCATCAGAGTATGTGCCACGGTAGATAGCGAATCCCCAACCGTAGTATTTGCTCATCTGCATTCGGCGGATTAGGGCACCGAATGGTGTCTTTCTGATCTGCCATGGCTGGACTAGCGGGATAGAGTCTAGTGTTGGAGGCTGCTGATCGGTCATCGTGAATATTGCTTCAGGGCGACAACGGATGAAAGTAGCCAATAAGCTGGAGCGGATGATGATGGGTGATTGTGATAGGAAATAAGGTTTGCAATACGGAGGGAGCATGTACTGCGAAGGAAAAGAAATACGTCGCCCGCGGACTGTGTCAAATGGGCTACTGCGGTGACTACAGAGGAGTCTTGGGTGAAGATCCAACGCAGAGTAGCATTGAATGGCAGGTCATGACAGTTGCTGCTTGGATGTTTGCACGAGTAAATATACAGAAGCCCACTTCCCTCGGTTAAATGCATACTGAAGATTTGTCGCATAATGCATGCTTGAATCTTGACTCGAGAGAGATGAGCGCCTGAAAAGCAAAAATTAAGCACCGCGAGAGGATCAACGTGAGCAACCCCTTAACCACGGCCTTGGCCTGCGGGCATTAAAGTTCCCTTTCGCTTTAGAAAAATACCGAGGAGCACTCGCTTCAAGCTTGTGAGGACGCACGTTCTGTGCTGTGCAGCAGTACCAAACTTTATATCGCCGTCTTGAATAATGTGTCAAGTCATTGATGCAGTGGCGCATAACCTAGAGAAACCCCCAACGGTCGCCAGCCAAGATTATTCTGCGAGTGAGATTCGGACCAAAGCTATGGTGTATGTGTATCTTGATACTCTAGCTCCAAAACATGTTGAACAAAAATCGAGAGAAAGATGACATACTTTCGCTCTTCTATTAAGGCCATCTATAGGTTAGATACGAGATCAAACATACGATGCCGCCAGTAAGAATAGTAAGAAAAAAAAAAAAAATTAACAAAACGTTTAGAAAAAAAGTATCATTTAAAGAAGAAAAAAAAACACTCACGCGAAAACCAAGCAGTCAAGATTTGGTTCTTGTTATGTAAGCGCCAAGTGAAATATGTAAACGAATGCACATCTCAGCTGCAAGATGCACGATGACGGGGCTTGATTGCCAGCCAATTGGTGCATGTCGCCACGAGCACTTGTGTCATTCCCTCATTAGGAGCATTGAATCATGAAGCATTGATCGGCGCTACCAGCCGTACTGCAACGTCATTTCTAGATAGAGCCTCAACCCAAATCTTTGCACGCAGCCAACATTTTGAATTGCCTCACGTTTTCCCATTTGTTTTATTCTATACAGAGAATATCGTCAAGTAGTTTGAAGGAAGAAACGAAATGCGCTGCCTGCGACCAAAGGCTGCTCCAGCCTAACACAGATCTTCTATGAATCCTACCGCAACAGGGTGGATGCCTTGTTGCCTGAGGTTTAAGTTTTTCCTGGCTTGAGCCTTTGTCATCATTTTCTGTGACTACCTACTTAGGCAGGCAGGCTTGGTTCGCCAAGACAAAGGGTTCTCCTGTATAGATCGCGGCGCGACCTCCAATTTTTTCCTTTGTCGCGTTTATTCCTCAACTTCGGTCGCCACCATGAAGACCACGACCCCTTTCTGGGCCTTGATGATTGCCCTATTAGACGCTCCAGCAGTCCTTGCCGAAGCCACAGAGACATCGACATCTGCCAAGCCCACCACCACCACCACCACCACCACCATCAAGACCTGCACAGCTTCTCTCATCTCCAGTCTCTGCACCTACCCAACCCCAGGTCCAGAGTTTGCCGTCGCCAGCGACAGCAGGGCCTCGTGTTGGCGGTATTGCAACGACCATACACCCTGCAACTTTGTCATCTTCTCTGCCGGTAACTCTCACACGGGTACTGGCACGTGCTGGCTGTATCCCGGACAAACCTTCGATGCGAGCAAAAGTAGCTCGAATTGCGGCAGTCCCAGCCTATTTGTCTACAGCCAGCCATCGTGCCATGGCATGAACCCAGACACCACCACTTCTGGCGCCTGCGCGGCTACCGCGAGTCCCTCTGCTGTTGCCTCGGTCTGCGGGTACCCGGAGCCCGCTGACTGCTTTGATGGCTGTCTTGCCAGTGGAGGTGCATCCGACTGCTTAAGTCTTTGTGCGAAGGCCCCTTCCTGCAGCTACGTTGTCTTCAATCCGCGTAACTCAGCCAACTCGCCATATGCCTCAGGCACCTGTTGGAAATATCCCAACGGCACATACAACGCTGAGTCTACAACCGCCTGTACTGGCGCTCCTCAGCAGTTTGTGTATAATAACCTGTGTCCCAAGCCATCGCCTTCAACATCTGCTACTGCTACGGCATACCCTACTAGCTTGAGCACTGAAACTGCAGGTGCTATTCCGTCCTCGACCACCGGCAGCCAGAATTCGGCGCCTAACCGCCTCTCGCTCAGTCATCCATTGGCTATGGGCGTAGCTGCATTAGTATGGCAGGGCCTTTGAATAATGTCTGTGAGTTTTGTGTTCGGCCAAACAAGCCAATGGGTAGGACAGACAGTTGGTCTGAGGAAATGACCACTGTGGAAAGAAGTAACGCTTATTAGGGGACTTGGTCTGTCCCATTGTGAAGACGCTTAAAAGCACAGAGACCTGGAGCACAATGCTCACTGCTAGAGCCGGCTCAAATGGTGACAGAAATAACTGAATTTGGCGACCCTGCCAGCGCTTCTTGCATAAACTGGAGTATGTAACAATACATAATGTACATAACAATAGATTGTGTATATAATAATATAATCTATATAATTATATATCTCTTCTCATAGATCGCTGCGCCTGAATCAGTGCTTATTTGGCCTTAGCTTGAGCTCCCATTGTCAAAGCCTCAGCCTGTTTACCTCGTATCCGAAGAGAAATTCATGACGAGTACACGGCCGGATCTACAGCGACCAAATGCCTTTCACAGCTAACAGCTGTCTGTGCCCTGACGTGTAAGATCGTGGCACAGCTTCCCACAGACTGCACATATATCTGAGAGGCGAAATCCACCGCGTCAACAAATCGCTAACAAAGTCACGGCGATCGGAAATGAGCGAATCAAAGCCTTGCCTTAACATGGAAGAACATGTCCATAAACCGCATGACCTACGAGGCCGTCGCGAATCTTGTTCTTCAGAAGACGACACGTTAACGCTGAGCGTGCAGGGACTGGACCGTGCCCGGTAGCCCCAAGTTTGGAGGCTGTGGTGGTGTGTTCTTCTGTGCTGTGACTTGTGTTCTTTGTTCCACGGCTACTAGGTCTGTTTAGCAGAGGATCCTGATGGAAACACGATTGAACAAAGCGAACACTACCACAGGAGTGACTACTAGGTCTGGCTGTGGCTCACGCGTTTGGTCACTTTAGACGGGACTGCTTCAAGCTCAATTCAAGAATATGTATTGTGCAACTATCTCGCTCCAAACTGCTACGTTGGGTAGCATTGCGATCAAGGGCAGCTGAGTCATCGTGCTACTGAAACCTGATCTCGGAAGCTCTTCAACCCCTCAAGACCATCATGTTTTCGACTTCGCTGAACCGATACGGAACTCCGGGCGACCGACGCGAGTATTTGGCCGAGTCAAGGATAAGCTCGTGGGCTAGCATTTCTTTCTCCAATATTTCGTCTTTGGTCTGTTCTGCTCTCAAGCGCAATGCCTCGATTGACTGCTTCTCTTCATCAATGATTTTCTGGTCCTCGTCCGTAAACGTCCCATCGTCCCTTAGTCGGTGACAAACAATAACCGCAGCCAAGATTGGCAGAGCTTTGGAAGTTGTGCCCCTCAGTTTTTCCAGTCCTTGACGAAGTGTGGGTATGTAATCGAGTCGACACAGAGCATTAGCAATCTGCGAGGCTAACAGACGTTCTGGCCCCTCCTTCGCTGTTTCCTCCGCTGTTATGATCTTCACACATTCCTCATAGGCGGTTTTCTTGAGGTCTTTAATATCGAACGCTTCCGCCAGGTGAAGCACCGCGGCATGCCATACCATGTACCCCAAAATCTTTTCTATTTCTTCATTGTCACTTGGGGGCTTGGGATAGTGTCCGCCATTGCAGATAGAAATCATCATGCACCTTGCAGCATCGGGATAAACGTGATACTTTGTCAAGTCCAGGATACCGCCATTTTTCTGCGTGCAAGTTAGTACATGGATTATAATCTGTGGCTCTTCATGTTCGCACCTCAAAAAGCTCCATCAACTTGGGGGCTTTCTTCTTGATCTGATTTTTCAGACCTGGGATTGTCTCCCCATTGCAGATAAACTCAATACGGTCACTCTTTCCTCAGGTGCTAGAAGTTATGTTAGACGTTTGTTTTTATCGATAGCGGATAAATCCTACTTACAGGTTGTCGAGGATTTGTCGCGGAGTCAATTGCGTCAATGCTTTTGATGCCATGGTCTCTGATCGTCGTCCAGAAAGTTGAAGGATAGGTTTCAAAGTTGATAAAAGGGGTGTTGGTGGAGATTCAGAAGTAGGCTTATAAGATAAGTAGAAGCCGTGGGGAGCCAAGAGACGTCTAAGAGATTGAAGCAAGCCGGGGTCCAATTTTTCGCTGATTTGCGAGAGTATTAGAAGAAAAGATAAGTCAGGTTGGAGACTTCGAGGCAAGCTCCGTATTTATAGAGACTTTGTTGTACCCTCGCGTGTGAAACCGATGAATTATGCGCTACACTATTGTTGCTGTTCAGAACGGAAAAGGGAACAAGACTTTTCAAGACATCCCTTCCTAAACTATCAAGCACGGGAGCACTCATAAACTGCTTTTAAGTTCGCAGTGCGACTACTCCTTATAAAAGCACGTCGTAACCTCAGGGTCGTAGCTTCAATTATTGTTGTAACGCAGCAGTGAAGTAATTCTTTATCAAGTGATTCATGGCTTCTGATGATGAACAGCGAGCTATATCTCCTAGCAAATGCGAACTCGTATAGGAAAGCGATAACGGGTAGATTTGAGGTAAGATGTCAACGCCATGAGACGAAATTGCAAAGCTCGTCGGCCTCTATGTTGTGGCATTTCATCTATTTAACTCACAATTTCCAGCGGCTGTTTCTACCTTCCCATTGAAACGACTTACAGATAAGCGACTCGTTCCATTGCTTTAGTAGGGGCTGTCACAGCCAGGACAGCTCTTGCCTGGATTAGGGTGCTGCTTGTTCACCTGATGAGTACATCTAACAGGAATTATAATGCAATCTTTAATTCTCTGTATAGTCATAGACCTCAAATTCTGTTGTGGAGTTTAAGACTATGTAAGCAATCGGCGAAGGCGTCCTTTGCAAGCCGATACTGACGCTCACATACACCGGTTAGTACGCGCAAATAAATTAGTCCCAAGACTCTTACCTCGAATTGCGCCAGCATGCATGGGGCTTGCACCCTGACTTGCTCTCTGGAAACTGGGATTTTGGTGTTGTAACATTTAAATTCGATGAGGTCTTTCTTCCCCTTTGTGCTGAGTTTTGTATCAGATAATTGCCATCATGTATTGCTGTTGCGGCTGTCTTACAGGTTGTGGAGGATATCCAATTCGCCTTCTCCAAGTACGGTCGGCGACGTCACTCCATAAAACATCATAGTTTCTGTCGGATTCTGTCTTGGATCTTGAGAAGCTTAAAAGGATCAAATAATAGTAAAGGTGCTTCTGGTGCAAGAGACAGTTCGAGAAGACCTCAGAGTCGTAGAGTCTGCAGACGCCGGCAACGTTGGAGCAGCTTGGGGTCAATCTAGATGCCAACTTGAAGTGAGAATAGACGAAAAGGTCAGCGTGGATACTTAGAGAAAATGGTTATATTTATATGTATTTCTAGCTTCTTAAAACGATGAACATGACGCCAGGTGTGCTGCCCTGTGCGGTAAGCAGTAAGAGAAGCGAACAACATATCCAACGGACTTGGAGAGCATGCCCTCTTAACCCTGCGAATCAGGGGCCTCGCTCATCAATCCTCTCCTAACATCTAAATTCTCGAGCTGGTTATTCATTGTTCCGCACAAGGTCGGCTGCACAGAGCCTCACTCATTTCATCACTCTATCGTAGCTTCTCGCCAAATGGACGCCTGTCATGTGGACCAAGAAGTTGCTCATGCACCTGATGACCTGTATCTATTACAAGTCTTGCTGTAGTCTATTGTGAGACGCTTGAAACCCTCTTGTTAGTTACTAAGTAGTATAGCCTTGAAAAGAGACCATGTTTGTGGGCAATCCGCTGACCATTTAATGGCACTGGACCCCCCTATTCAAGGCAATAATTGTGCAAGCGTCTGTCCCCCTTCAGCTGGCTCAGTAAAGCCTTGTAGTTAATGTAACATTCTGCAAATGGCCCTTCATATAATTCTCAATGTGGTCGCCAATGTCACGCACGTATTCACGGATCTGACCTGAGCATGTTCTGACATAGCGGCAAAAGTCCACGCTGTTAACGTGCGCGTTGATTAACTCTTCGCACTTCTTGACAGCTTTGCTCTCAAAATCCTCAATCTTTAGTGCTCTCGCCAAACAAGCCATCCAGACATGGCATTCAAATTCGTGGCGATGGTCGCCCTCGCTCCTGCCTCCACGGGGGGTTGGGATCCAGTAGTTTCCCTCAGAAAGAGACGTCATCATATACACTGCAATATTGACATTTTGGCAGTATGTAGACAAATCAAGTTTCAATGCTTTTTTTTTTTTTTTTGTTTCTTTTTTAATTTTTTTTTGTGTTTTTTCGTGTGCCTAACACCGCATCAGTGCATAAACAGGATATGTATCTCGTCGAAATCTCACCTCATATAGCTCCTTCATAAGCAGAGCTTCGCCAAGGCTTTCTCTTTCAAAACTGGAATTTGATGCTTGCCCCAAATAACCTCAATGTAGTCCTTTTCCTGCGTACTAAAGGCTAAGTTAGATGATATTAGCGATCTGCAGCTGCGGTGACTGACTTACAGTTTTTTAAGGGCGTCCAAAGCCTCTTGATCCAATGCCCCTGGGAAATCCGATCCTCTCGGGGAATCCGATGCCATGGTTCAAGGTCAATAGAAAGAATTCTGAATAATAGTCGGAATCAGATAGAAACAGTCTAGAAAGGTCGTGGCGAGTCGAGGATTCACAAAGCTCAAGGTGAGCTCGGTGCTAACGTATAGTCTTGCCTCAACAAGAAAATATGTGGAAAATTTGGGGGTAATGGGCATATTTATACTTTTTCTGGGCCTCTTCCGCATAGCTGTCGAATCTCACTCATACTGGCGTTGCTGTGCAGAACAGAGACGCGAACAAGCCTTTTTCAAATGTCTGACGCACCGACCACTATGCTTTGAGGCTGTTTGGGCGCGCAAAGGATGTTCACACGCTGGAACTCTGGTCCGCGCTCGTGCCTTTGCTCCTGCACAGAATATAGTATGTACCAAGTGCGTATCATTCTGGCAAAGCCTCATGGTGTATCCTAATTTCAGAAGAAAAATTGTATAAGTCTCGTTCTAGTCTAGAGACCTCAGTATGTAGCGTAGTGTGTTTAAGGATATTGACCGAGAAATCGAGATGGAGTGGACCGCACGGAAGGTTGGCAGATTCCGGTGCTCCTCTTCCATCTGTCGTGGCTTGGACTTTATTCCATTCTAATAGGATTGGGAAATTGATCATCTACCACAGGGGTCATGGTCATCCAGCAGTACGAACTAGGTTCAGTCGGAAAACGCTCGAAGACGACCCTTTTGAAATCTTTCGCGAGTTGATTGAGGTCGATGGTAATATCGGTCTCAGATTTTCCATCACCAGCACTGCTCTCTCTTCGATCCTCATATTGGCCTCGATGCTGGGCACGTTTGGGTGTCACCAGTTAACCCTGGGACTGCTTCACCATCTGCCTTAGTAGTCACTCCCTTACAGGGTACCAAAACGCCCTTTGAAAGCCCATCGAAGCCTTCATGAGCCATACTTTGGGCATACTGCCTACGGAAGTCATACCTTCAAGGGTCCTAACGAATGGCAGGTTCTTACCAGGGCTCGGGCTGACAAGGAATGGG